>JXCR01013242.1:36827-70453 GCA_002079205.1 Phalaenopsis hybrid cultivar | reverse complement strand
ATATATATATATATATATAGACCACCCTTTGAATTACCACCGCGCCACTACCGAACCTCTGATGCCCGATAATCGCTGTTGTCGCCGCCACCGCCTACGTTGGCATCAAGTTTTGGGGCGCTTGAGCCATACCGTCTATTGTTCGTCACAGTAGTTGGGTCACTACCATCTCCTCAGCATTTTCTGCCACTTTCCTAGTTAAAGTCACATCTCACTCATGTAATATTGCTTCTAACTATTCAAGTGCCGGTAAAGTCTTGTATCCTACATCCGACATAGTAGAACTGTTTCAACTGAATTATGCTCTGTGATTTTTTGACATTTCTAGTTTTTCAAAGAAAAAACTCATGGCGTTCTCTTTGTTAATTTTCTTTTTAATTGTGTGTGTGAGTCGGATCTTTGTACAACACTAAGATGTTAATATATCACTCTTCCGTCGCGAATTTACGAGCGCTCATAAATTGATGATACTAAAGTATGATAAATACAAATATGGAACCTAGGTGAGTGTATTTACAAATTACACTTGAGTGTGTCAGGTTTAATTTTTGTAAATAGCAATGTTTTGGGGGCCCTTTATGTAACAACTGTTCACAATTTTAATTTAGAAAAGCTGCAATAATAATAATAATAATAATTATTATTATTATAATAATTTTATTTGTTAGTAAAAAAAAAAAAATCAAGTGTATAATAAAATTTGGTAGCTTCAAAATAACTAGTATCCTGACTTAGTATATCACATGATTTTCATGCATTCATATAATATGGCTATGCAAATATATAAAAGCGTGTGTGGTATATATGTGAATATGAGATTTCGAGTCGAGTTGAGGTCGGATTAAATAAATTTAATGCGGCTCGAAATCACCTCGCGGCTCGTTATATTCAATTTCGAGTTGGGTTCAGCTTGAAATTGAATCGACTTCGTTCCACTCGAAATCAAAATGAGCAGACTCAAATTGAGTTATTAATGTCAGTCTCACCTCGAAATCGACTTGATCCAGCTCAAAATCGAAATTAATTCGCTCAAATTAAATTATTTGATTCGTTTCAACTCAAAATCAGTACAAAATTAGCCCGTGCCTTGTTACTTATTATTATATTTATAGCTTCTATAAATAAAAAACATTACAAGCCGATCTCAAATAAGTTCGAGTCAATTCATATATGACTTGAACTCGGTTAAAAAAATTCAATCTAAAATTTCAAACTCATAATATATATATATATGCAGCAGTTTGGATTGGCTATCGCAGTCGTAAATGACAAATAGTGGAATTGATCTGTGCAAAAGTGGGCTGAAAATTGTCATTTATTGATCGTCGTTGGAAATGCTAAAATGATTCCTTCCATTGGTTTCAACGGTCCCGACCTTATTCAACCTCACGCTTTTGAATAATTTATAACAATATTTCAATATATATATATATATATAATTTCACTGCAAGAGGAATGCATTAATAAAATAATTTAATGTCTCTAAGAGAGTATTCGATATGTGTAGATATAGTATTCTTATTATTTCATAGTGCATATGAAACAAATTTTAAGCATTAATATTGGCCCAATTTATGGTCAACTAAAAAAAGCAAGATAATCATGTACCACAAGGACTTGTTCGCTACAATCTCAACCATGATGTGTAATTCTTGGAATGATGTGAATAATTTGATATCAAGATTGACAATAAAATAGGCATACACAATGACATATTACTATATAAATCATTATTCCTTTAATATTCTTTTTTTATCTTGGTTTTTGTATCTCCAAATTTACGTCCCATATGCCAACCAATTTTCTAACTTCTCCACATTTTATGTTTCCAACCGCTACCTTCAATGCTTGATCCTTTCATTTGTTTAGCATATATATATATATATATATATATATATATATAAGTATAAGTTGACCTTATATATATGTATGGTCAACTTATTTGGTTATTTAATAGCTACATGTGATAAATAGGATACCCACATACTGATTAATATATTTTTTGTTCAACCTACAATAAAGTATTTTAGATAAGAAAGTGATTATATATTTGTTGGAATCATAAAATTGCATTTTAGATTGAGCTTAAATTTTAATTAAGGACATGATTATTAAACAATTTAAATAAATACATTCAAATCAGCAAACACGATCTTAATTGAATGTTAGCTATTATACAAGATCTAGTGCATAACACTAATGAAGTGAACACTTAAATTACTCAATTATGAGGTGGGTACACTACAAGAATTTAGGTTTTTTCGACGGCCACAATTGTCGGTTGTGATAACAAAAGCCGTCCCTTTTAATGTTATCGACGATTTTGAAGCTCGTAGGTAAAACACTTGTCGGTAATTCTAAAACTGAACTTTGTTCCGGCGGTATAAATGTATTGATAGTTATCCGATGATTTAATGTCGTAGTTTTTTTTTTAGAAAATTTGGACTGTCAATAATTATTGGTTAGTATAACCGGCGGTTCTTTCGTCGGTTATAGTGACGACAAATAAGTCGGAAAAATGTCTCACTTGTCGATTTTTTGAGGTAGGTAAAACCATCGGTTATGCATCGTTTATGCGTCGTTTCATGATTGTTTAATGATTTTAACAGAAGTAACATTGCTAAAATGTTAAACGATCGAACTTGGAGCCGAAATGATGTAGGTTCGAAATAAATATGATCGAAAAGCTTGGCTCGTACCTGGGCGTGTTATTTCAACTCGAGTTTCATGTGCGAGTCAAACTTATAATCAATTTCCGAGTGATTATCATTTTTCGAGCTAGATTTTATTCTAGATTTGACACGTGCCTTAGGATTTGATAATTTGGATTTGCAGAATTTATTAAAACTTATTCAAACTAAATCCTGCTTTCAACCGAACAACCCTTTACGCCATAGAACATTGCAGATCTCACGACCATCTTATAAAATTTTTCTTTAAGTATAAGCAATATTTTCTATCATATAATAAGCCAGATGCATTCCTTCACTTCAAACAACCAACTTGAAATCTACTAATCACATCCCCATCTATCTCACATAAACTTTGAACGAGAGAGCTGAGATATCTAAAAAGTTCACACCTTTTAACGATTTAATCATCCGTAGTAACAACTCTGCCAATAGAGCTACTACCACTAAAATTACATTTCATGTATTCAGTTCTAGAGCTATTCAAACGAAAGCTCTTAAGCTTCAATGTCGACCTCCATAAATTAAGGAGATCTTTGGTATGATCTTTTTAACAGGATTTAAATCAGATTTAACTAAAATTCAGCTAAACACTAAAAATAAGTTAGATAAATCAGCTATAAAGTTAAATCAAATTTTGGTTATTCCGTTTATTAAATCTAAACTTACTAAATCAACTTATTAGTTGGATTTAACCGATTTAACACAGAAAAAAATATTTAAAATAGATTTATATTAAGCATCTTAGATGGATTTAACTAGATTTGAACCAAACGGCTCACTTTATCCCACAAGCTTCAACTTCTCTAAATCTTGTAAATAAATTCCGCAAATCTTGCTTTCTACAGAATTTGGTAAATCCCGATTGAAGGCAAAATGCAGCGATAAATGAGATCTAAGAACTTGTAGGATTACAGAGGCATTTTTTGTCGTTCGGTAGGATTTTGCTTGAATCCCACATAAATTCTGTACCAAATAGCCTCTAGACATCAAATGGATTTAACATGATTTAACCTTTATTGAGCAAAATATTATTTCAGATTTAAAAATAATTAGATGTAATAAATCCAGATTTAGTAAATCCTATTTGCAACTAAACACCCCCTAGTCTCATCCATTAGAAGGATATCAACGACAAAATGCATGCAACAAGGAACATCCTATTGTAAATGTTCGGTTAGATCATCCATAACTAAAGCAAAAGGACGACTGACCATAACTGTGAGTGAGAAGCGGTGACGTCGCTTGAGCTGGAGTCATCAGATCTGTGGTCGCGGGGGTGCCGGAGTTGCTGGGAGAGGGAAGGGGAGGATTAGGGCACGGGGAAGGACTGAGACAGAGAGAGGATTAGCGCAAGATCGGTGGCATCTCAATTTCGGTGGTATAAAGGCTGATTTCCGACGACTTACAAACACATAAAATCTGTCGGTTATTAACATTAATAACGATGATATTTTTCATCGCTTATTAAAAAACCTTTTAGGTTAACACCCCGCAAAATGGCGGGTTCGTAAATAATTGACAACATAAAACCAGTGATTATTATTTGTTTATTATCAATGGTAAAATGCGTCAGTTATAATAAAAAACAGTTGAAAGTAATTTACAGTTGAAGAGCGACAAAATGTCCTGTTCTTATGCTTTTAGAAGTAACTCAACACATAAACAGTCGCAAAACTGTCGGAAAATTTAACATTTTTGCCGACGTAAGCTTAGACTGACTTTTTCGTCTTTTTTTATAGTTTTTTTTTTATATAGTGGTAACCATACAACTATCCAAAATAGAGGATCCAAAACAAGTCAACTAGAGTTTAGTTGGACTAGCTAGGTCGCTACTTATTTATGTGTGACCCCAAGCCGCAAGTAAAGTAAGGCTCTGAGAATAGACTCTTGTTTCAGTAAGTAGCTAGAACCAATTTAGTAGTGCTTCTATTAGTCATAATTGTTGAGTGAAGATGTCGACTTTGACTCATTCACATTAAGAAGACTCACTAAGGATGAATTTACCTTGCTCAAATAAGCTTTTGAGGGCGAAGAAACAAACCCAATTTGTGACTTCTAAACATGAAGAACTATAAGCATCAACTTCAAAAGCATTTGCTTCAACTCTTCCTTTTGAATATATAACTCTTTGATGTATTGATGTTTTTCTTTGATCTTACTCTTTGACAAATCTTCTTAAAAGGGAGCTTTTTGACATTATCATATTGTTTTGATTTCTCTATTTGGATTGTTGTTTAAAACTTTAATTGTCTTAGATGCAATCTAGATCCAAATCTTAATGACATTTTTTTTTTATTAAAAAGGAGAATTTGTTCTTAACCAAACACTTGTGAAATATATTTTGCGAGAGTTTTAGCATCATCTTATTATAGCCTTATAATTCTTTCTCCATCATTTCAGCTGAAGCATAAAATGTGATTTTTTTCTTCTCCTTCTATCATAATTCATGGATCAAGGGAGGAACATGAGATTATATAAAAAGAGTTGGAATGGCTTTTGACCTCTACACACTTCAATTAAACCCTAGCATGACTACTAGTCTTAAGGGAGGATCCTTTTTGACTTGTTTACCAAACAATTTTTTTTATGATGTGTGTTAAAAATGTCATTTAGATTGGAAAATTAGTAAGACTTGCCTAAATAATTTTAGTAAATAGAGACAAAAGAGATACTATTTTAATAATAACCACTAAAGCTAACTTATATTAGCATATGACAAAGTAATTAAAACCATCTTTCATTGTCAATAATAATATAAACTTTTTATCAATAGAAGAATATTTCTTCTAACTCTTTTAACGAGCCTTGCTAAGGGTTAATGTATCTTTTGAACCAACTTTGCATCAATAATGGGGGCTTATTTTACTTTTGACTAAATGAATGGAATTCTAGATATTTAGTGATTCGACTCTGGAATGATTGTGAGAGCCATCTTCTTTTAGCAGTAGAATGTCTAATTTTGAAATTTAGTATTTATATTAAGGATAATATAATAGTTAAACAAATTATATATAATTTTTGACGTCAAAGTTAATTACTTAATAATCAAGGTTATATAGATAAAAATATTAAATTTTATTTCACTAAGCCCGGTCTAGTATATGAATAAGTTAAGTTGAATTTATAAAGTTATTATAATGTTTAGACTTATACTAGTGATCAATTAGGATATAGTGAGGTGAACAAAGTTTATATAAAGCTAACTGAATCCTAAATATGTCTAATTTGGGATAGTTTAATAGTCCACTAAATCAAGCATGAGAGAAAAGATCATTTTAGAGCACTAAAGCATATGAATAAGATATCAGGTGTTTGTATGCCATGGGTTTCAAAATATGTTATTATAAACTAGTTGCCAGTCAACATAAACTATGAAGGGGTCATCACCAGCCCATACTAGAAGATTTTAAGTTAAGAATCTAATTTGCATATGATTATATAAAAAATAAGTATCTATGAAGGGATCATCACCATACCATACTAGAAGATTTTAAGTTAAGGATCTAATTTGTATATGAATATATAAAAAATAAGTAGATTGTTCATTCCAAGCTTTTTAAAGGAGTTGACATATCTTTAGGGCATTAGAAGGAATTGGGTAAGGGAGCATATTATTCCCTTCATAAAATCCATGTTTCTATAAACATGGACCAATTTATTCTTTTACGCGAATGAACTGGATTAAAATAGTAATTATATGTTATAGCTTTTGCTTTTAACTTTATATGTTCATAAGAAACATACTTATGAACCACTTTATCCAAGTTTTGTAGCTCTCTCTTGCTTTATTTTAGTGCTTCTCTAACAATTGTGTAAAATATTTGAGTGTTCTATTTTTTTTTTTTATTATTATCAACTTTATGCATCCACTAAAACCTATAAAGTTTGGTAGTGTCTCTTTAGCCAAGAATTTTGGAGTGGCTTTATATATATATATATATATATATATATATAGAGAGAGAGAGAGAGAGAGAGAGAGAGAGAGAGAGAGAGAGAGAGAGAGGCAATGTATGAACCTAATAACATTAAAATAAGTTGGCAAAAACTATGAGCGAGCTCATTTTTTATTTATTTAATATATTTCAATGAATAAAAACATTCTAATGAATCTCTTCATTGGCATGCATAGATTTGGTGCCCCTCACCAAACCTTTAGAAATGTCATTGGATTAGTCGTCATGGTAACTTCTTTGGATAACTCTCATACCCTTTATCAATAGACCTCCTCACCATATTAATCGATAAAGATTGAGACATCATAGTACGCGACAATGATATATAAAAATGTCTTGCTTTGCACCATCTAGAGGTGTTGTTAGTCCTTTCATTGCTCTCTTCAATATGGCCATATCTTTCATATCTCATTAAAAAAAAAAAAAATACACTTTTTCAATCATAACTAAGGTGGCAGAGATGTAAATACATAAGAATATAGTGGTATACATATAAATCATTCTAAAAAAATAACATATTTTGGTATGCTGGCCGCTTGGGATATAAATAGCTACAAAAAATGCTGACTAATTCAAATTAATACGACTAATTAAGCTTAGGTTATTTTCTTAATAAAAATTATTTTTTTCACTACTTGGCCGCCGAGAGCTATGCGTGCCTTTGTTTTTCTCCTTGTAGTACTATTTTTAATGCCTTACAATTTGTCTAAGGCTTTGTCTCATTTTGTAAATATTATAATTTTAATGAAAATTACTATTATCTTCCTTAAACTATATGTTATCATTAGCCATTGTTCATAGATATGTTAAAATTTTGCCCCCTTAAACTATAATACCTAATAATAATGATTAAATATTAAGTATATTTTAATTTAATAATCATAAGTTTTGAAAAAAATTAAAAAGATATAAAGTTTAAATTTAAATACCTTTCACTCTTTGATATTTTTAGATCATTCATTCATATTCAAGTTTTATAAGACATTGATGTGATTAAGAAAATACAAAATAATATATAAGAAAAATTTCAAGTTGTGGAATGAAGTTTTTGGCTTTTTGCAAAATTATTAAGAATACTTTTTCAAAATGATATAAAAAGGTGTTAACTTTTACAAATTTTGGAGAAAAATTTTATAAATGAGAAATTTGATGCATATAGAAAGTTCCAGGGCTCTAACAGCTACCCTCAGTCATTCTATGTTGCTTGTTCATCAATTTACATTGACATTTGTATTATGTCAATTTAGAATGACTCCATTATATCCATCCTTCCAACATCTATTAGCCAACAATACTAAATGTTTGTCTTTTCAATCGCCCCATTTATCAAGCAACCAAGTCTCAGTAGCTTAGTGTCAATTAACATTCAACATTTTAAGTCAGACAATGACTATTGTATGTATGATGCACATTAGACACCTAAATCTAACATTAATTGTATTGGCTTACTAGTACACCCTCTTATCAAGAGAATGACTGGGAATAATACCACTGTCATTACCCTGTGTCCAATGTGCCCCATCAAACATTGTGAGACATCTAATTATATGCAAATTCTAACCCATGTCAACCATCATATATAGAATCTCTTTTCATAATAAGCTACAAAGGAGAAATTTGATGCTTATAGAAAATTCCAGAGCTCTATTAGCTACCCTCAGTCATTCATCAACATGGATGATTGTAATCAATCAACCTATGTTGCTTCTTCAACAATTTACATTGACATTTGTTTTCTGCCAATTTATAATGACTCCATTATATCCTTCCTTTCAGCATCTATTAGCCACCAAACACTTTTAACATTCTCTACCAATCATCATTTTTAAGTCAAACAATGACTATTGTATGCATGCTGCACATTAGACACCTAAATCTTACACCAATTGTATTGGCTTCCTAGAACACCCTCTTATGAAGGATTATTCCATAAGAAGCACTTACACAGACTTGCCTGCGAACTCCAGTAATATGCCACCATGTGTGTTATACCGGGTCTACCTAAAAAAAATATTAAAGTGAAATCGAGGAGGGTTATTGGGGAGTTATTGCATCATTAACTGCAATAACGCCGGAATAACCTGTCAATAACCCCCAATAACTTTCGTGGTTACAGTCTCAATAACCCCCTGTGGCACAATATTAATGTGGTTACAGCACACATGGCGACATATTACTGGAGTTTGCACGCAGAGCTGCGTACGTGCTCCATATGGAATAATTTCTCCTTATCAAGAGAATGACTAGGATTAATGTAATTTTCATTATCCCGTGTCGAACATGCCCCATCAATCATCATGCAACATCTAATAATATGTAAGAATCTCTCCTTATAATGAGCGAGTGTGTCTCCAAATAAGAAAAAATCATTAAGCTTATCACCCAAGCCATTCCACTGATCAACATCTTTCAGCCATTGATACATAACAATCATCTTTCGTGTCACTCAATCTCCTATTATATAAAGAGACACTATAGTGTTACAAGATGATCATCATTGATGAACATCCAATGTCCATCAGCCACTAATATCCTACACACACTGTGTGGCATGTCAAAAAAGTATTCTTTTATTCTTACATATTTATCAAAATATCTAAAGAATAGTGTAATAAGCAATTATTTCCACTGCGGCACAGTATGTTGCACCCAAATCAATCCTAATTGCTTTTGCAAGAGAGTGACAACTGAACCTAGTTTTCAAGGATATGAAAATTTAAGTATAAAAGCCATGATAAACACGTGAACATTTTAATATTTTATGATAATTATATTATGACCATGTACATTTCAAAACAAGAANGACTTACACCTCACATCGCAGATGCCAACCAATAAGTCGGGGTGTGCGCTACAAACACACATATATATATATATATATATATATATATATATATATATATATATATATATATGGAAAAAATAGACAGCAATTTATATACAACTTCCATATTTTAAGATATTTAAAAGAAACTTCTTACCACAAAAATTTTCAGAAAGCAAAAATAAAAAAAGGAGCGAAACTCAATTATAATGAAAGTGTAAAAAATAACAATTAGAACGTTGTTCAAAACAAACTCTAAATCTTTAGCCTTAACCTAAGTATATTTATGCTCTATGGGGGCACCGAAAGCTAAGTGATCATCAAAATAAATCAATCATGAGTCCACTTCACTCACCCAATATTATTCGAAGAATATCTTGGTTTATCTTGAAGTCGTTTGTTAGACCCTTTGGCCTCGGCTAAGTCTTGGCCATAATTTCATAAGACAAGTATTTTCTAGAGGTGGTTTAACCCATGTACTATTGAGCTCAATCAAGCCAAGTTGCCTCTTAAAAAAGACCCCTTAGGGTTAACATCATAATTATTATACTTAGGAGTTGTGATACGAGCCAACTAAGGGTCTAATTAGGGCAGTTGTAGCTTATTAAAAAGAAGTTGTGAAGCTGCTGAAAAATAATTTAATGTTCAAAAATTGCAGTTGCTATTATACATTTATTTTTTCAAAAAATTTAGACCGCAACTAGAAAGCTGCCAACACATCCAATCAGAACAGATGAAAAAAAAACAGATTCCAGCTGCAGTTTTCTAAAAAGATTGTCAAAACACAGTTTACCCAAACAGACAAAACTGCGGTGTAATACCGTGCGACCACCGCACGGTATTACACTTAATAAATAAATTTATTAATCTCCAAACATAAAATGCTAATTTAAAAATTAAATTGAATATCAGTTACTACTTGCCAAAAAAAAAATGCTCATATTATTTTAAAAATTGAAGTTCCAAACTTAAAATATATAAAAAAAATAGTTCATCAAATAATAATTTATTGGATTAATAATATTCTCACTAAACTCAAATGCATGCATCGAAGACGTTTTCATTAAAATACCCTTCACTTCTACATTTTTATGAAAATGTCTAAACAACTATTACTTTTGCATTATTTAAATCACCACATATTCATATTTAAATTTTACTTTTAAATTTTGGAATTAAAAAAAAATATGTATTGAAAATCGTGCTCAATCACATGTAAATCATATGGTCACATTTGTTCAAAGCTTATTCCATGCGGATCGGCGTCCGCACGTAGCTTGCGTGCGGACGCCGATCCGGACCGTAAATCACATGATTTACGGTCCTGATGTATTTCGGTGGGCCCCACCTAAAATTTTTTATTTTTTATTAAAAACCGGAAATATTCCTGACCGTAGATCACCGTGATCTACGGCCAGGATCGAACACCGCATGCAGAGATGCATGCAGTGTCCGCACGCAATAATCTCTCCACATTTGTTCTAATTAGCCAACTTTAAAACTGTCACATAAATTATATAATTGCAAAGTCAAAATTATATTATATTTTATTTCATAGTTGACTATTTAAAAATGACTTAATACATATGCAAGGTCAGCCTAATTGTAATTATAGAATCTGCCAAATGTCATATCCAAGATCCTTGAACCTTAATTTCGCTTATATATTTGTATAAAGGGAATTTTACATAAATACCACCCAATTTTTTTATATTTATATATATTATACTTAGATTTTGAGATTTATACTTATAAAATATTAGCCTCATAAATTGATGCATACAAATGTATATTTTGCTTTTAAGGTATAATGATGTTGATATTTATGATGTAATGTTATATGTTTAGTTGTTACATATGTAAATATATAAGAATTGTGTGGTATGTATGGAAATGCCCATGGATTAAAAGTTCAATCATATATGAATCAGACGGCTACAAGTCAATCGTGAATAGGGAACAGATCGGCTCGTGATTTGTTTCTATGCGGGAATGGGACAAGGAAATGACACGTGGCGAAAATATATGCCATACAGCTTGACTCAATAGAATTTTATTTAAATGTTTTTTTTTTTTTTTCTAAAAAATTATTTCATACTTCATAGTATTATTGTTCTTCGTTTTAATTTCTTACAAACCGGTCATTTGTCATAAAAAAAAATTAAGATATTGTATTTCTCATATTATTTGGCTATTAATTTTCTTAACTTACATATGTTTGAGATTACTTCCTCTTTTTTATTTTTTATTTTTATTTTTAATCAGTTTTATTTTTATTTTATTTTTTGAAAAAAAATGTTTGGCACTATTATGAAAATAAAATATAAAAAAAACCCAAAAAAAAATATGTTTGATTGGGTATTTTTTACTTTATAAAAAAATAAAATGTTTGGCACTATTATGAAAATAAAATCAATTTTATTTTTATTTTATTTATAATCACTCCATTATATAGAGCCCGGTTCAGTGCACTCGCTTCCCGCACATAGGCTCTGTCGTGCAAACTCCTGCTCTCGTTTGCAAAGGTC
Source organism: Phalaenopsis hybrid cultivar (assembly GCA_002079205.1). NCBI lineage: Eukaryota > Viridiplantae > Streptophyta > Magnoliopsida > Asparagales > Orchidaceae > Phalaenopsis > Phalaenopsis hybrid cultivar. The sequence continues at coordinate 58,455 of JXCR01013242.1, read as the reverse complement.
GCAACCCTGTTGTTTGTGAACCGCTCCTCTGTCGTAAATAGTCGCAACGTCTCCCTTCCTGTTCGCGATAAAAGACATCGCATTGCTTCTCCTTTAATTCTAAGTCACAATTTTTGTGTTTTTTTTCGGACTTCCTCGGGACACAGGAAGAGAAGTGCAATCAGTAGTTCCTTAAGGCAGAAGAAAGAAGAAGAAGATTATTCTCCTTTAGCTTATTCTTGGCGGCTTGTGGCAAAAGAGAAATTGTGTTTATTTCTCTTGTAAATTTATCCTCTTCAATGTATCTCAGTGCAAAGAGAGAAAGATAGTGAAGTGAGAATGAGTTCGCTCTTGTAAGTTGAGACGATCGACTTGTGTAAATTTCTTAAGTAGTAAAATCCTCTGCAACTTTGTGGACACAGACAATTTGCCGAACCGCAAAAATTTGTGTGTTCTATTGTGTTACTGTTTTCTGATGTAAATTTTCTCGTTCAAATTTTTCTCGCTTCATCAAAAACCGTTCTCCTATTTTATTTCTATATGTATACCACAACAACTGATATATATTACAACACATGAAGGCGGGCGGACGACAGACTGGCAAGCAGGCCGCAATTGTCGACACTGAAGGCGGGCTAGGTGAAGGGTTATTTTAGTGCTTTACAAAACAGAAAAAAAAAATATTTTTTTTTTCTCTTTTTAATATTTTTGAAACATAAGTACTATCTTAAAAAATAAAGAAAATAGAAATAAAATAAAATATTGAATAAACAAACACATTTTTTTTTATATTTATTTTCTATTTTTTATTTAAAAAAAAAACATAAAATTAAAATCCAAACAGCCGTAAGCTTTCGAAAAGAGTGCTTTTTTCTTCCGTTCGCCGACTTTCCATTTTATGTCAGTGCGGGTAATTTGTGTTCGCGCTCCAACCGGATCTATCTATAACTAAATAAATATAAAATAAATCAATTTAAAAAAAAATGATTTACATATTCACCACCTAATTCCTATGTATTTATATTTCTTTCACTTAAATTTTAATTTTACATATCTTTCATCATACCTATGCAAAAATGCATATTTCATAATACCAGAATTTATATAGTAAAATGCTAAAATAGTCTCCCACTATTTATATAGTTTATAAGAGTTTAAAAATAGTTTTCAAACCATTGAGAACAATTACAACTCGATATAAAAATAAGTGGAGATTATTTTGATATTTGTTGTTAGGTATGACTCATAATACTAGAATTTGGAGTCTTTTGGAATTTAGTAGGTTGGGGGGGGGGGGAGCGAGGGCGGAGCGGAATCGTGGTGGCCCAACCCACATTTGTGCATAAGAAACTCCATAATGTACTTTCTCCTAAGGGGTTGGATATTCGCAAAGGTGGAGATTTGTTGAGTATATGTATTTCTCCTAAGAGGCTGAATATTCGCCAATTTGGAGATTTGTTATGGTATGACTCATATACTCTATAAGAGATAAATGTTGGAACGAAGCTGAGTGGAGCGGGGTGGAGTAGAGCAAAAAAATCTGTCCAAATCGGGGGAGTTTTCTTATGTGGGTTGGAGGTGAGGTATTAAAACAGTCTCAAATAAATAGTTGTGGATTATTTTGGCGCTTTACTTCTCTCAAAATTTTAAAACAGTGATCTTTTTGATATGACAAGAAAATTTATGTGGTATAAATGTAAAAAAAAAACTATAGATATTAGAAAGGTAAATACAAAGGAATTGGATGGTATGCATCTAATGCCCCTTCTAAATACTTATATTAAAAGCTTGGGACATTTACATAAATAGCACTTGAATTTTATATTTTTATACATCTAACACCTAAATTTTAATTTGCATACTTAAGATTTTCAAATTTTTTATAACACGGAGTATATCTTTTCAAACATAAATAAAGTGGCATAAATGCAAAGATTAAATTTTTGGTGTTAAATATGTAAATATATATGAAAAGTATGGCATGCATGCAAATCTTCCTAAACGTTTATCTTCTTAATTATATGTTTAAAATCTATTAAATCCAATAAATATGACAAATCGCATAATAAAAATTGAGGGACTTAAAAAATAAAAAAAAATTTAATAATATTTGACATTGTCTTATAAAGTCAACCTTTTATTTTTTTATTAAATGAAATGAGGGATGGAATTCAAGGAAATGTAGGAAGCTATAAGAGAATATATACAAATTAAATCAAAATATTCTTATCCAAGTTTATTCAAATTAAATATTAATTTTTTTTTTAATTTATAAAATTCACTTATATATTTTTCCTATATTATTATTGCATAAAAATAGTATTTATTAAAAGTACTTTTTAGTATTGTTATTTATTTAAAAATAGTTTCAAAAAGAGACCCATCCTTGATAAAATATTTTTAATTAATAATAAATGATATCTTGCCAAACTCATAATATATAACATTTTTTTTAAAAAAAAATCATTATAATTTAATTATCAATTCATTAATATTTTATCTAATTGTACATATTTATTTTTAATTTTTAGTATTTAGATATAGATATTATAAAGAAGATTTACATGTATGCCATTCAATTATTATGTATTTATTAATATGTATTTATATATCTAACTAGCATCTACATTTTATGCATGGAAGATGCATTTCACTTTTAATTACTAAAAAGTTGATATTTTTTGCTTATGGATGCTGTAAACAGGGGTGTAAGCAAATCAAACACGAACGAACAGAACTCGTGTTCGTGTTCGGTTTGTTTGAAATTGAGTTTGTTTGAAATAAGCTCGTGTTCAAAATTGTTCATAAAGTCACTGTTCGTGTTCGTTTCTTAACGAACGAACCGAACACGGGATGTTCGCAAACGACGAGCCCGTTTGACATCCCTAATATTAATATATATAAATAATATATTATATTAATTATATAACTTATATTATATAAATATACAATATCTATATTAGTATATTACTAATATAGTATATTAATATACTATTATTATTAATTTATTATATGTTATAATTTATAAAATTTAATTTTTTTTAAAATATCATAAATTATATATATATAATTATTTAAAATTGTTTCATATTTCGAACGATAACGATTTGAACACGAACGAACACATCACTGTTCATGTTTGGTTCGTTTAACTAACTGAACGAAAAACAATTTGTTCACGTTTGTCTCGCTTACTTATTGAACGAATCGAATATGAACTCACTAAGAAACCGAACACTGTTAGCCAACAGCTAACTTTTTTTTGACAGCCCTAGCAGTAAATAATAAAAAGTAAATTATTAAGGTTAGATATATAAATATAGAAAAATAAGTAAATGTTCTAATTATAATATTACTTTCTCTCTCCCCCTTTTTCTCTCTCTACCTCGTTTTCTCCGTAATGAGGGTAGTTACAGTAATTGTTACTGTAACTACAGGACAAAGGTAGGAAGCCTATTCTTATTGGTATAAACGTAAAAATTTGTATTAGGATGGACTTAATAGTAGTTAGATTTAATTCATATTTAATATTAATAACTAATTAAGTTCAATAAAACCTAAATTTCATGCTCTAATTAATTTTATTATGATATTTTAATATTTTTTTCTTATATTAATTTAATATTAGTTTGGAGCTTAATGGGTCAAATTAGACAGAGGGGCAGCGGTCTCTTTCAAGTTTAGTGGTGAAACTCTTAGAGCAAACCGACGCATAGATTATCCTTTTCGATTTGGTTAACGTGGGAAGAGGAACTTTATATGCCCACCTCTTCATCTTCTTCTTCAATCATCTCTGTCTCCTCTCTGCCACCATTATAAGAGGAAAGCAGAGCAGGGGAGAGTGGGGACGAAGGTTGGTTCTTGAAGAAGGAAAGGATAACGGTAGAGATAAAGGCGGAGAAGATCTCTTCCTCCTGTTTCGCTCGCTGCTGGTATATAGGATTTCTCTTTTGAGATTTTTCGCCCTGGTTCAGGAGGGAAAGGGGAGAAAGGAGGAAGCTTGCCCACGAGTTTTGGCTGAAGAAAACGGCCGGCTTTTTGTCTGTGAAGTTCGCCGGAGGGAAAAAAGNGATGGAATGTGTCAAACTATGATGGGCATCAAGTGATAATTGTGTTAGTTGAAAACTACATTATATTGGTCAAAGATGATTATCCTTAATGTTACTAAGGTTTAAGATCCTATGATTCCGTGATATTTAGGTGACTTGGTGTGCTATTTGGATAAGCTAAAACATCAAATAGCTTGCCCACAATCAACTTATAATGTTCTCTAGTGTTCAAGACTCTAAAGGATTAGTCATGCTTAATCATAGTTAGACTTAGATGATTATCTTGAGATAAGCTCTATTATGTCATTTAGAGCATATTGACCAAATATGACTTAGCGGATCATTTTCTAGTTTGTACTTTGTGGCTCTTGGAGTATGCATAAGGGTCGTAGAACCCATGTGGTTATAGCCCCTTCAGCGACCTCCTCCAATTGCCCTCAATTCCCTTGTCGACTTTAATAAAAAATCCTAACATACCATCTAAAAATTGTCTTGCTAATTAAGGACAATCTCAACCCTACAAGCGGCAAACAAGTAAGAATATCATTAAATAATTAAATGACCCCTCCAACATATCCTTTTAAAGTTATTGAGACGTGCTTATCCGCGGGGAATATCTCAGCTAACCTTCGTTCGACCCTCCTACATGAGTTCGCTTCAAGCCATTTCTTTTTTTCTTTTTACTCACTTCATTGGGTGATGCACACAAGTTTGACTTCAATTTGGACTAAAATACCATCTTACATGCAATTAAATATTTGTATTTCACTATAACTATTTTCAAACAAGTGCAAATGCAAGTCTACCAAAAAAAAAAAAAATGTATATGACAATAGCCATAATTTGAGATCTAGCAAATGGCAACATGTTGATATTTAGAGCATTAATGGTCAATCATACATGCAACGAAGATGATACAATAATCCAATAGTGATAGAGTTAATCAGTAGATTAAAATTGTGAGTTTTGGAAAGGGTTTGGAGGCTCTTTTGACATCTTATCATTAGTTTAAGAACCATTCTTAATGTGTTGAATTGGACTAAAATAAAAATTTATTTAGTCTGAATCAAAGTGAGCTGCCCACAAACCCTTCAAATATATGACAAAACAAAACAAATTTTCATTAAATTAAAATAATATTAATGATAATACTCAGTGCGTATATTTTAATTTTTTTTTTTAAATTGACAAGACATTTATATATTTCTATGTGCCAATTGTCAAAAAGAGATAACTTTGATTTGTTTAGACTTAGCATTAGGTTACTGGTCCAAGGTTACATGCCCATGGAAAAGACACTTAAGAAAGTGATCTACCTAGAAGTGGAACATAAAACTTTTATTTTAATATTTAAATTGATTTTATTATTTTTATTTAATTTATGAAAACTTTATGTGCTGTTAAATGCTAAATTGTTGTAGTTGGCACGCCCCGAGAGTTGAGAGTTGAGAGTGAGAGAAGAGATTAGAAAGATGAAAAATGATGACGTGAATTTTGGGAAAAATGAGTGTGCAACGCCTTATTCGTAAAACAACACCTATTGATAATCATAGGTGACTCGAGCTTACAATTACAGTATTATTCCTCTTCATCTCAACTATTAGAGGGTCTTTTTTTGTCTTTTTCTTTTTTTTAACGTTGGGTAGTTAATATAAGCACCTACCTAATAAAAATAACTCAATAGACGTCAGTTTCATGAATGATTGCGAACATCAGATATAGTATATGTGTTGGCTTCAATTTTTGATGTCGTGTGGATGGGGTGTCTATTTAAACTACACGGGATTGTGTCTAGCTTCCCGTCGTCAAGACATCTGATCAGACCTGCTAGTACGTGCCCCGAGCGTATAATCAGGACTGATATTGAGTTGACCCTATCTAGATAAATTCACCAAAAGGCGGGGTTAACATTGACTCCAAACGTGTTTTACATTCGTTCTGATGTTGAGAAACCCGACTCCATCAATCTAGCCTCTTTTGAGGCCAAGGGTAGTCGTCAGGATTCCCCACAGACATTTTGGAGAAATTTAGGTCCGAACCAATTTTACCCTCGCGAGGATCTGGGATGCCCGTCAGCACAAAAAAAAAAAACCTCAGTTTAAAACACTTATAATGTTCATTTTTAAGTGATGGGGTTGTATTCTAGCAATACATAATGTTCCGTGGGTTCCAAATCAACGAGGATCTTCCTAAGGTCAACCAGACAAAAATTAGAGTTTGGAGCACCCTACCCGCATCGTGATATGAGGCTACAGTTAGTGATGTTTTTCCTAATAAATGACCGATAAAAATACATATTTTTGATTTTAGGGGATCATAATTCACTCATATGAAGTCTCGTATTGCTTTCGGATCGAAAAAANGTTTTTCCTAATAAATGACCGATAAAAATACATATTTTTGATTTTAGGGGATCATAATTCACTCATATGAAGCCTCCTATTGCTTTCGGATAGAAAAATAATTTTTGTCAAATGTTTTTCAGTGAAAATCAGAGTTTTCGAGTTAGACTACTGCCCTGACGCCAGCCCCTGCCACATGAGCTCCAGCCCCTGGTACCTAAGCGCCCAAAACAACCTCTAGTCTCTCCAAATCAAGAGCTTAGAAAGTAAGTGCCAGCCCCTAACCCCGACGCCTAGGCGTCAGCTTTTGAAAAGTAGGTGCCTGGAGCAACCCGAAATGCATTGTTTTCAAACCGAGAGCTTGGAAAGTAGACGCCAGCCTGCTGGGGCCTGGGCATTAGCCCCCAACGCCTTGGCGCCAGACACCCAACACTTTAGAGTCAGTCCCAGCTCGNTCAGCTTTTGAAAAGTAGGTGCCTGGAGCAACCCGAAATGCATTGTTTTCAAACCGAGAGCTTGGAAAGTAGGCGCCAGCCTGCTGGGGCCTGGGCATTAGCCCCCAACGCCTTGGCGCCAGACACCCAACACTAAAGAGTCAGTCCCAGCTCCTAGGGCTAGGATCACCACACCTAGGTGCCAGGACATTTCTGCTCCTTGTTTTCTTGGATTTCTCACCCGGTACACCACCATATTTCTTGTTTTGTATGGAGATATGCCTAGCGAGGAGAAAAAGCCGTGGATGGGACCTTTTCGACCTCCTTTTGGAAGGTTTTAGGAGAATGTAGTATGTTGGCAAATTTTGGGGGATATTTTTANCTTGGATTTCTCACCCGGTACACCACCATATTTCTTGTTTTGTATGGAGATATGCCTAGCGAGGAGAAAAAGTCGTGGATGGGACCTTTTCGACCTCCTTTTGGAAGGTTTTAGGAGAATGGAGTACGTTGGCAAATTTTGGGGGATATTTTTTGGATAACTAGTTTATGCTATTCTCTCCCCCTCATTTCACCAATATCCACTCATTCTTAGCATTGGGCCTCCTCCAAGAGTTGAGAAATCTTTTTCTTCCTTGGGTCATTTTCTTCCCTTAGAGTTTGGAGCTTGGAGCTAAAGTTTCCTCTTGGGAGCTAAGGAAAACTCTTGAAGTGAAGAGCATTTGGAGAGCTTGAGAGTGTTAGATAAAGAACACTATCCTCTTACTCAAGAGGCTTCATCCTCTTGGATTTTAGAGCTTGGAGCAAGGGCATTGAGGAAGACACTTTTTCTTCATCAAGGAGAGAGCTAAGGAGTTGGCCATCTCCCTACTTCTGCTTCTTCAGAGACCTCATCCTTCTCTGACGAACTATCCAAGGAGTATAGCTAGAAAATCTTTATCCTAGCATGAGGACTGGGCGACCCTGGCAAGCTGACGACCTCTCCTTTGGAAGGAGAGCTTCATCTTACATCGATGGAGATGAAATCCGCCGAGCTTCGACGTTCTCTCTGGCAAGGAGTGCTTCCTCATTTCTTTGGAGAAGGACTTGTGTGGGCTTCTCTTCTACCATTAGAAGAGCTTCATCCCACTTGAATAAACACACCCACAACCACCACGATGGAATAACCTCCTAAACCCTTGCGTTTTATGCCCTAGCTAGCACTAGGTGTCATTGCAAGTCATTTTGGTCTCCCAACGGCTAAGCGAGTGGCCGGCTGACACTAGTTGGCATGACCCTGTCCCATTGATTGGTCATTTGTTTTCCTAGAGGAAGCCTTAGGTTATGAATCACATGTGTGACACTAATCATCCAAATAGTGTATGTTTTGCATGTGCACTAGTTTTGCTTGTATGATGTTTTGCATGCTCGAGTTGTGTTTTAAGTGTACATTCATACACTCACTCTAGTTCTATGATTCTCCCCNTCCTAGAGGAAGCCTTAGGTTATGAATCACATGTGTGACACTAATCATCCAAATAGTGTATGTTTTGCATGTCACTAGTTTTGCTTGTATGATGTTTTGCATGCTCGAGTTGGGTTTTAAGTGTACATTCATACACTCACTCTAGTTCTATGATTCTCCCTAGTGAGGATCATCATTCCTTTGGGTCATTGCCTCCACGACATTATAATACAGATTGAGTTATGACATCGGTGACACCATTGCTATCTTTTTTTAGAANCCACGACATTATAATACAGATTGAGTTATGACATCGGTGACACCATTGCTATCTTTTTTTAGAAAAAAAAAACTACATAAATACCACAAAATCTTATGTATTTACATTTTTAACAACTTCATAATTACCTTTATAACATTTCAATGTCATAAATCTATGCCCCAAAAGGATATAAATCACTTTGTAAGTAATTAAATTATTTTTTATGAGATATTTAAGATTCCATTGGCATGTTTAGNAATTACCTTTATAACATTTCAATGTCATAAATCTATGCCCCAAAAGGATATAAATCACTTTGTAAGTAATTACATTATTTTTTATGAGATATTTAAGATTCCATTGGCATGTTTATAAATAGGAATGTTTAGGTGTTAGATTTGTAAATACATAATAAATGTGTGGAGTGCATGTAAATGCCCCCAGCTTTTTATTAAATTATCCAAATATTTAGCCCACGTTTGAGGCTTTTATATTAAAATTTGAGGCTTCTTATAAAGAAATGCCTATAATTATCTTTTGATGATAATAAATATTTATTTACAATAAAATAAAATAATTTGAAAAATAAAATTAATTAGGAATATTTACCTGCATAGCTCTCACTTAGGGGTGTAAACGAGGCTCGCTCGTGTTCGACTCGTTTATATTTCGAGCTCAAAAAGTGTCTTCGTGTTCGGCTCGTTTACTTAACGAGCCGAACACGAGCTATTCACAAACAAAGAGTCCTTTGAACAACCCTAATCATGTCGCCATAAGACAATAAGAGTTTGAGCAAAATTTNAGGATAAACAAATTCTTAAACCAACAATATTGAAATCCGCTCTAGAAGCCACCCAAAGTGGATTTAAAATCTAAAATTGGGCTAACAGTGCAGATATTTCCACGAACAGAAGCAACATTTTTCACATGCTTTGCACCAAACCATTTTCACTGTTCACAAATAGCCTTGTAAGAGGCTGTTTCATGAATTTCTATTTTTTTTATCACTTCTAAATGAAATTCTTGAAGTCTGCTCAGTCTCGCAGAAGAAGCAATCTCAAGACCATTCTCTTTAATGCTCAACGCCTTGAGCTCAAGTAAATGCATTACAGAAAATTTTTTTAAAAAAAAAAAATTGGGTGTGAGATCTGAAAATAAAGAAGAATCGTGTGGTATGTAAGTGCAAATTCTCAACCATATGCAATCACCCCCTTTGATCTGATGATATAAACTGAAAAAAAAAATTATGAGAAGGCAAACAGACATGGTTCTTCTCCTCACCATCGGATTGAACACCAAAAAAAATCTAGGGCATGATATAAACCAAAAGAAAGTAAATCCAACATATTTTTCTCTTCACAATAGGCTAGGCGGCGATCGGTAGAGAAGTTTTTTTCTCTCCTTCAATCAAGACATGACATGCGAGAGAAATGTGAGGAGGCAAGAGGGAAGACACATGCTTAGGAAAGCAAGAGCGAGGGCCGAAGGATACGTTTGGGGCGAACATATTACTAGTGCGAACGGATGAAAGCGGGGGTAGCAAAGGAAAAAAGCCCTCGCTGTTTATTCGCGAACAGCGGACGCAGCCTAGCACCCACGCCCGTGAAAACATTAAAATCGTGATGCGGTTCAAAACCGGAACAACAAAATAGAGCGACCCAAACAGTTAAAAATGTNCTAGTGCGAACGGATGAAAGCGGGGGTAGCAAAGGAAAAAAGCCCTCGCTGTTTATTCGCGAACAGCGGACGGAGCCTAGCACCCACGCCCGTGAAAACATTAAAATCGTGATGCGGTTCAAAACCGGGACAACAAAATAGAGCGACCCAAACAGTTAAAAATGCGATTTAAATAAAAAACCGGTTATAAAATCTAAAACAAACAGGTCCTAAGATGATACAAAAATTGGTGGAAGGAATTTGTTTCAAACATTACAAGCAAGCTTGAAAGGTCAGTTGCTTAGCATTTTAATCTTCTAATGGAAGGAGATTCGTGCTATGCAACGCTGATCTTTGATGGTCATTATTATTGTGAAGGTGTATTATCAATGGAGAATGCATATAATAACGTAATATGATGATTATGATTGAAAAGTTTAGAAATTTTGAGCCTATTATTGCTATCAAAAACTTTGATGATGCACTCTTCTAACAAGTGATTTATGCTTAGTCTCTTGCAATGTGAAGGCTTTTGGTTGTGTTCTTCGAGCTATTTGGAGACCAATGGGGTCATTATTCTTCTAATATCTTGGTAAAATAAAGTTCAATTGAAAATTGGTTTATTTACTTTATCGTGTTTTTTATTTTAAACCTTTCATGATTAAAGTTTGATTTATATTTGCTTCATTACCACCCAGGTGCATGGGTATTGACCTTGATTTGGATCCTAAATCTTTGGTTTGCGTGAAACACAATCATTGATAATTTAATTTTTGTTATGTAATAATGGGTGTTTAAGGGAGAAGTGCATGATGAGTGCCATTTGATAATGGAATATTATCTAGATTTAAATGGACTTTTAAAAATTACAATTAAGCTTAATTTGTGATATTAATCTAATAGTTGGCTATTGATTAAGGACCCGTTTGGGGCAACTTACTTGGTGCGGTGGCGTTTTGAAAACGCACCTGTCCTGTTTGGGTAAACTGTATTTTGGCAGCTTATGTGTTTTGAAAATGCTGAAAACAGCGTTTTCACACCGCACTTATCTAAGTGCGGTGGTATCTTTTTGGCTGCGGTCTGGCTTTTCAAAAAGATAAAAACTTGTAATAGCTACCACACCTAGCTTATTAGTAGATTATTTTTAATCAACTTATCAATAGATTATTCAATGAGCTGCAGCTGCCCCAAACAAACCCTAAGTCTTTTAATAGACAAGTTGAGTGTGGAAAAATGAGAGGAAATTAATGGAAAATTAGAAAGAAAAGATTGAGAAATGATTATATTTGATCATTGCTATTTTCTCAATGTTATTGTGTAAGCCTATAATAAGTGTTAAGAATGCTTTGAGAAGGTTTTGGGAATTGTTTTTGAAAGGTGGCCTAGTTATTTTCACTGACTTCTATATCATGAGTGTCTTAGGTTTTGATTTCAATTCATGAACTCACTTTTTCTTTAATGAACGAATTTCAAGCATATTGTTACCAGTTAGGATGATTACATCAATATACAATCAGGATTGTTGGTTTCTCATTCTCATATTTATAGAACATGTAATTGATATGAGCTTATTCATTTTTTTTACCAACCATAAGAATGAATCGTTCAAATAATGGTCGTGGTAATTGTCTGAGATCATAAATGATTTTTTTTTTTTCAATTTAGATGCCTGATTTGTTGTTCTGCCACTATTATAGCATGGATGGAGTTCCATGTATACTTTTTCGTTAAGGTATCCTATTAAATTTAGTTATATTTTTTATAGTTTCTTTGTATATTCTATTGTGTGGCAAATGATCCAAATTCCCTTAATTTAAATCCTTACGATTATGTAAATGCTAACAGTCTAATTTAGTGCATAATTTTTCAATCTAACTGATGCATAAAGTAGATCTGAAGATCTGAATAAATTTTCTCCTCTCACTTTATTAAACCATTTATTTTTTCTTTTTTTCTTTTCATCATTTTCATTTTTTGATTCACTATTATCTCTTGTTCCTTAGTTTGCAATTTTTAGTTGCACTTTTTTTTGTTGATTTTATTAGTTTAAAGTGTAATCATTAAATTGATATACTTATTAAAATATAATAGAGGGAGGAGGGAGGAGGGAGCTGGTTTCTCTAAGCACTCTAGCTTATTAATCTTAATTTTCTTAGCAATCTTATTTAACCAATTCATCTCTTGACACCATTATTAGAAGAGAAAGGATTTCAATATCCTTGTGCTACTCCTTTTTTTTCCAGCAATAAATTCAATCTCTCTTTGAGTTTCCCAGCTCATTGATCTCATTTTTCAATGTGCTTCTATTTGTAATTGCTTGAGATCATAAATGAATTTTTTTAATTTACATACTTGATTTATTATTCTACCACTACTAGAATCTACACGGATGTTGGCTTCTTCAGTTAGGTATCATATTAAATTTAGGTGTATTTTTTGAAAATTATTTTGTATAGTAAATGACCCAAATTCTTTTAATTTAAATCCTTTTTATTACATAAATATTAATTAGTCTAATTAAGCACTTCATTTATCTAATCTAACCACTGCATCAAGTAGGCTCGAATAAAGTTTTATTTGTAGAGTGAAACCTAACAAATAATCATTAAAGTGATATACTTTTTAAAAATAAGATAGAGGGAGAGAGGAGGGGGCGGGTTTCTTTAAGTGCTCTAGTTTTTAAATCTTGTTCTTCATAACAATCTAATTTAGCTAATTTATCTCTTGACACCACCTTTAGTAGAGATTAGGTTTTCCAATATCTTTGTACTCTTGTACTCTATGCATTGATTGGGTGGTACCTTTAACAATTGCATACCACCAATGCTACGAGCTTCTTTGCCTCCATGTCCTTTTTGTTGTATAACCAATTTAGTTAAATGTTAGAAGAAGGTATATCTCAAATGATATTACATTGTGCGCATACCGTGGCCTGTTGGTAGAGCAACCTCTCTGAAGGTCGTAAGTCCCTTCAAGTCACGGGTTCGAATTTTTTCGTGCGTAAGGTGTGGTACTCGAATATTAGCACACCTAGGGATGATCGGGACTTGTCTAATAGCCTTCGGACATTCCTTTTTACAAAAAAAAAAAAAAGTTGTTTTCTTAGATCTTTTTGTAATTTTTAATTTAGTAAATTCATGTCTAATATTGATTTAAATAGTTTACTTACTTAAAACCTTTGTAGTTTCATTATATTAAAGGGAAAATCAAGTTAGCATATGTTTGAAAAAAAGGAACTAGAAGTAAACTTGGCATATAAAATAGAGGGTAAGGGTAGAAGCTGTATTAATAAGATGGTATAAAATTACTAATGAAAGATTAGAAAGGGAAAAAGGATAGGGTAGACCAAATGTAATGTGAATAGAAGTTGTGCTAAAAGTATTGTACAATTTTCATTCATCACTGAAAAGAAGAAATGGAGAGTAAGGTTTCATGAGAATGACCACGAATATGGGGAATAAGGTTAATGATGATGATGACAGTGACAATATGAGTTTGATTGATGTTTCACTTTGATTTAAAGTATTAAGGCTTGAGTGAGTTTCTTTGCCATCCTCATACCTATCTCCTCGCGAAGAAATGTAGAATTGAGATGAAGGTTTTCAGTTGACTTTGTTGTTTTCTTGGGGCATTTACATATCTGCCACCCAATTTCTATGTACTTATTTAATGTCACACCCCGGGCCCAGAAGACAACACGACCCGACAATGCAGGGCATGATGAAATGAATTATTTTTTTTTTTTTTGTATTTTTAAAAGAAAGATTGTATGCAATTAAAAATATGAATAAACTAAGAAATGTAAATTTTATTTATACTGAATAGTCTATTGATACAACTTATATGAAAACAGAAAATTAACTGAATCAACACTGAAATTATAACAAGAAACGATTATCCAAACCCAAAAAGGAAAATACAATAGCTAGAACAAATATTGAAAACAATAACAAGACAGNAAACAGAAAACTAACTGAATCAACACTGAAATTATAACAAGAAACGATTATCCAAACCCAAAAAGGAAAATAAAATAGCTAGAACAAATATTGAAAACAATAACAAAACAAAAAATCTAAAATTGAAAAGTTTGCTCTGGTGGAGACGGTTCTACTGGTGGTTGAATAGAACCTGTTATGCAAAATATCAGGGAGTGAGTTTGACGAACATATTCTGTAAATAACAACTATTTATTAAAGTGTAAACGACAAGAGAAATAGAACATACAGTATGAACAATAAATAAAGATGATTATTACGTGCATATATGACATTATAAAGTTACAAGAGAGTAATAAACATCAAATATCTTTATTTATCATAAGAAAACAGACNAAGTGTAAACGACAAGAGAAATAGAACATACAGTATGAACAATAAATAAAGATGATTATTACGTGCATATATAACATTATAAAGTTACAAGAGAGTAATAAACATCAAATATCTTTACTTATCATAAGAAAACAGATAATTGTTTCCAATCAAGTTTATTATTCCTCATTTGTAAATTATTATTTATATATTTGATTTTAACAAACACTCTGAAATCGGTAAGGTAATACCAACTCAAAAAAATCTGACGATTTTCTGTAGATTATTCACTCTATGGGCTCGTCGGTCTGGCTTGCCAATATCCAAAAGGGTTTCACCAATCTACATACGGTCACACACAAACATACCAAACTTTCCACAGGTGTAATATATTAGAAATGTCCTACTTCCCACAGGCTTGTGATATGATATGAATTCACATGTAATTTCATAAAAGTAAAGTGCAAGGAAAGACGAACATCATAATTGCAGGATTATTTAAATATATGGAAAATTCGTAGAAATAAATAATGACAGTCATTTCATCATGAGCAATAACTGAGGCCCGTAACAAATGCAAAATTATAATGAAAGTAGTAAGGGCATGGCTTACAATTCTATAAAATAATTATGAATCTACTACAAATAACAATGATTAACACTTCTAGTCAGAAAGAGTTCGTTTATCCTCTAATAAAAACAAGTATTGTGGGATGGCAAACACATGCTCTTATGAATTCGACAATTCAATTAGTGATCATACGCCATTTAGAAAAATAAAATATAAATAATTATGCAATTAAACTTATTTATTCTATAAAGGTGCGGCCTAATCATCATTTATTATTATCATTATTATTGTCATTAAATTGTTATTATATTATTTTTAAAAGTAAGAAATTATAAACCTAATTAATTTTGACTTTAACTAACATTATTAAAATAATATTTTCTTTTTGTTTTATTTTGATAGGGAGAATTGTAATTTCTTGAATAAATTTCTGGGTGATTTACATACACAGCACTTAACTCAATAAACAGTAAAAGTGATATCTTCAAACCCTACAATCTCTTAAATCACGTTTCTCCTCCAGTTTGCCTTAAATTCATGATTTAGCAAATCCTGTTGGAAGATGGTTTTGCAAGATTTATAAAAGCTTAAGTGCGTTAAGGATGGTGGGAAGAAGGGACAAAGATGAGGGTTATCTTCCTCAATAGTTTTTAGTAGAAGTGGACGAAAGGAGGATGCAGTTCCACTGGATGCAGTTCCACTGCTGCCTTCTCGACTGGCTCTAACCTCGATTGTATCGCACGGGTTTGGTACAAAGCTGATGGTTTTGGGTGAAATAGAGAGAGAGGGAGGAGGGAGAGGAGTGAGATCGGGAGGAGGTGATGCCCTTAGCCCGATCTTATAGAGTGTTGAGGCGATGGTTCAGACAAATCAAGAAGGAGGCAGGGGAGAGCAGGAAAAGGAAAAATAGAAAAGGAAAGAATCAAAATTTCGTAAGTCAGCAATCGAAGAAGGAAAGAAAAAGATTTTGGTGCTTACATCTAACACCATAACTTTACTTTATACATTTATATTACCCAAGTCTTTCAAATCACATAAAAAATACAACCATTTTAACTTTTAAAAAATGGAATAGACTATTCATGCATAGGTAAGATGGAATGTATGTAAAAGTTGAAGTTTAGGTGTTAGATATGAAAATACATAAGAATTGAGTTGTATAATGTAAATATTCTTATTTTTTTACCAGTGCTTTACTGATGAATCATGTCAAATTTTGACTTGTTTCTATGGCTTTCCTCCTGGTCATATAAAACATTTTATTTATTCACTTTAAAATCCAGATCATTCTTAGGCAAACTTGAGTGCATTTTTTTTATACTCCCATCTCTTCATTTATTAATTTTCTAGTCCAAGTCAAATGTTTTTAGGTTTATCTTAGCATTGTTTTTCCACCACGAATGAACACCTTTTATGCTATATTGACCTATATTTTACAAAAAAGCCCTAATATATCAACAGAATTATATTCTTTTTCATGACATTAGCTGCAAACTTAATGGTTCAATTAAAATTAAAGATTATTAGAACTTCATTATTTCATTTGGACAATTGGGAACATTGTTGTCTTCCATCTATTACACTTAAAGGAAATTTTATAAGATGGTGGTGAGACCTGCAATGCTTTATGGCGCAAAATGTTGGCTTTCAAAAGAAAATCTTTAAACAATGTTAGGGGTTGTTGAGATGAGAATGCTTAGGTGGATGAGTGGCTTGATACTTAGAGACAAAATGCAAAATGGATCTATCCGTGAAAGGGTTTGTGTAATTCCAGTGGCAGACAAGATTAGAGAGAATCGTCTTAGATGGTTTGGTCACATTAAACTTTGACCATCTAATGATTCGGTTAGGTGAGTAGATGTTTTTTTATTTGACTTATGTTAAGAAATGTAGAGGTAGACCTAAAAGGACTTAGGCACATTGTATCAAAAATAATCTTAATCTGGTAGAATTAAATGAAAATATGACACTCAATAGGACACAATAAATAAAAAGGTTTCATGTCTAGCCTACCCTACTTTGTGGGATAAAGGCTTCTTGTTTTTGTTGTCACTGTTATCTTCCATAAAAAATGTCCAAAACAATTAATCTCGCATTTTAAAAGACATATTTTTATTCATGCTTGTATCCCCTTAAAATTGAGTCGAATATGCATCCTAAAAGGGATAAATTTACTCTCTCCCACTGTTTAAACTTGCGCAATCTGAATGTGCCTTGAGGCTCTCTTTAGTGCAATATCGAAGAAAATTGATGAGATGTAAGCCTCAAGCAATTCGGGTGAGACGTGTGTCCTAACCAGACATACACTTCACATTGGTTGAAGCACGCAATGTGAGTCGTACGCCTCACATGGTTTAGGTATGCCTTGTTTGAATTCCATTGAGGCGTGCCTCTAGCTCTTAGGTTTTCTTCTCCCCAATATTAGATGGTTCAAATACGAACCAAAGCTGTAATCTCACATGCAAGAGCTCCTGTCTCCCCAGTCAAGCTTTCCAACATAGTAGTCTGTTGTTTCTACAATTGACATTGTCACCCTTGCTGCTTCCATCATCGCTGTCACCATCTCTGTTTGTCAGCAATCGCTTGCTTCCATTATGAATCACTTGTTTCTTCTTCCATAGCTACTTGTTGCTTCTTCTGTAGCCATCGTTGTCTGCAACTCCTATTGTTGTTGTCGTTGCCGCCTCGAACTGCTCCTATTACCACCACCTCCTATTTTCACCGTTGTCGTCTGCTACTCTGACTTTTGATTATTTATTATTTCCTTATTTATATCTATGGAGTTTATTACTTTGGTTGGACGATATGAGTGACAGAAGTCTACTATGATGAACTCATTATGTCTTACGTTGATACTTTATGTTCTTTCATTTTATGTTTTATATTTGTTTGTTGACTTAATCGGTTGATGTTTACTTTATATTTATATTTTGTACAAGTTGTTATATGATATTTTGCGACTTAACACAATTTTTTATTTTGATAGAAATGTAATTTGTCACTTACAATGCTTGACTGTTAATTTCTTTAATATATATATATATATATATTATTTTTATCCCTTAATTTTCAAACTGTGAGCCTAACACCTCAAACTACTTTGAAGCTTACGCTTTACTTCTCAAATGGAAAACCCCTCAACACCCAATTGCACAATTTCAAACATTGCTCCCGCCTTAAATGTTTTGAAGCTTATCTTAGCCATGTTTTGCCATTAAGATTGGACGCCCCTATACTACTCCATAAGCATCTTTGTGAAAATAAAGTAAAAAAAGCCCTAAATTGAAACTATTTATATTGTTCTCCCTTACATGCTACAAACATTTTGGTTGAAAAAATGAAAAAGGGGAATGCCACACAATTCTTATGTATTTACATATTTAACATTTAAAATTTTCTGTTTACATTCACAACACCTTCACAATTCTCATGTATTTGCATGAAAAGTTGTATTTCACTTTAAAAAAGTTAATGATGGTGGTATTTTTGATGTGATGATAAAGATGTGAACGGCATGTATATTAATATTGAACCCTAGTTTTTTTATATGTAAGTATATAAGAATTGTATGGCATGTATGTAGATTTTTTGTAGATGCCCCAGTAAAAAAATGCTAATGTTACGTCATCTCATTCATCAAGATTGCTTTCTCTCATCCAAGATATTTAAAAGCATCCATTTTCTGTAATCTTTCCTTAAATTTTCTTGTATGATTGATTCAAAACTTGTGTTTTCCAGGGTGGCTCAGCAAGGTAAAGAGAGGAGGCGGCAATGGGCGCAAAGAAAAATTCAGTCTAAATCAGACAAGGAGAGTGTACCAGTAGCAGAAATGGAAGCCCCACCTATTCCTGAAATGCTTCCGAGTAATATAGTTGATCTCCTCGTAGCCCGTGAAAAGTAAAGTTCTCTTTATTCCTTCTCTGATAATTGAACTTCTCATGTTACTATTTAGGGGCGTTTACATGCATACCACCCAACTCCAATTTATTTACATATCTAGCACCTAAACTTCAATTTCTATATACATGACAATTACTTTTTAAAAGTTAAAATGGTGGTATTTTCTATGTGATATGAAAGATTTGAGAGTTTTTATGCAGATTGGAATTGAGTTGTATTTTTGTAAGTCTTCCTACTTTTATTAATAATTACTGAGTAATTGACATATAGTGCTTATATTTACTTTTAGTAATCCTGTAGTATTTGATAATGTTATTGAGGCTTTATGAAATTTATTTCAGAAGGGTCCCTTATTTTCTGATAATCCTTTTTATAAAGTCTTTAGAAATTTACATACATACCACACAATTCTTACGTATTTACATATCTAACACTTAAATTTTGATATTTACAACATATTGGTATCGTAAACCTATGCTTGATAAGGTATGTTTTACTTCTACAAAAATAGTGATGCCTGTATTTTTTATGTGATTTTAAATATTTGAGTGATATGAATGTAAATATGAATGTTTTGGTGTTAGATTTGTTAATACATAAGAATTGTGTGGTATGTAAGTAAATGCCCATAAAATCTTTGATTTTTTCCCCTCCTTATTATTTTATGGAATTTTCTTACATACCACATAATTCTTATGTATTTACATATCTAACATCTAAAGCTTTTTTTTAAAAAATTTCGTATACACATCTTTATGTACTAGGCCTTAAATTCTATACCTTTTAATTGGAGACCAATCACTTAACTACTAAGCCAAATTGGCTGCACATCTAATATCTAAACATTGAAATTTATTTATATGACACTTAATTCTTTAATATCACTAATAATAGCTTTTCCAAACAGAATACACCTTTCTATGCATATATTATAATGTGATATGCTTTATGGCATTATATAAGACCTCTTTATCTTGTTTTGTTTATATTTTGATTTAAATTAAAGCATGATTGATTGTCATTGTTATTTAAAAAAAAAAAAAAATCTAAACTTATTATAGCTGTTTTGAGTGTTTTTAAATAAGATGTATAAAAATTATACTAATCAAATATATTTAGAAAAATAAAAGTAGAAACGAAAATAAGGACTGAAAATAGAAGTGCTGCCAAAGAAACTCTCAAGTAAATATTAAAGTATAAGTGTCAAATGTGTCAATACATAAGACTTGTGGCATGTACATAAATCTCCCTATTATCATTTGTTGATGGGAGCTTGAAGAACTACTAACAAACACCCCATCACCCTTCCCATTTTTCGTTGCCCCAAAATTTGAATTATTATTATTTTTCAAATCTCCTCACCATCATCACTACATTTCATCATAATCTTCCTCTATTTTTGCAGGCAAACCTTCCCTTCCGACTCCGAGGAAGAAGCGGCGGTGAATCATAAACCCACTAAATCGAAGAAAAAACGCAAATCCTCTGGGTATATCTATAATTTTTCAATTATAATTTTTGTCATGNGATCACTAAAGAATCATAAGAAGTAATCTTTATTTAGTAACAATATATGCATGCAAATGTGTGTGAAAGTATAATAAACATTTATTTGCATGTGAAAAGAATATATTAAACATTAATCAACACAAAAAATATATAGCCAACGATAGAAAAAAAAATTAATATTATTTTGTAAAGGGGGTATATATGCATGTTAGAAATAGATTCATCATTTTGTTATCCTTAAAAGCTTTAAGTCATGTAGAAGCCTATTACTATTTACATCACATACTACAATTGTTATTATAGATTTATCCCATATTTTCTTTGGAATCCAACCATAGAAACCCTAATATTGTCATTAGGTTTGTGAATTAGCTTTATGAACTTCGAACATTTCACTTATTTGGCGTCTCTTCTTTTAATGTTGATCGCAAACTTCCTAAGAGAATAGTGAGTTCATCGAACTCTTTTTCACTATAGAATGCACTCCATTTAATATATTTANATTTTATGGAATTTTCTTACATACCACATAATTCTTATGTATTTACATATCTAACATCTAAAGCTTTTTTTTAAAAAATTTCGTATACACATCTTTATGTACTAGGCCTTAAATTCTATNATTTTATGGAATTTTCTTACATACCACATAATTCTTATGTATTTACATATCTAACATCTAAAGCTTTTTTTTTTTAAATTTCGTATACACATCTTTATGTACTAGGCCTTAAATTCTAGACCTTTTAATTGGAGACCAATCACTTAACTACTAAGCCAAATTGGCTGCACATCTAATATCTAAACATTGAAATTTATTTATATGACACTTAATTCTTTAATATCACTAATAATAGCTTTTCCAAACAGAATACACCTTTCTATGCATATATTATAATGTGATATGCTTTATGGCATTATATAAGACCTCTTTATCTTGTTTTGTTTATATTTTGATTTAAATTAAAGCATGATTGATTGTCATTGTTATTTAAAAAAAAAAAAAAATCTAAACTTATTATAGCTGTTTTGAGTGTTTTTAAATAAGATGTATAAAAATTATACTAATCAAATATATTTAGAAAAATAAAAGTAGAAACGAAAATAAGGACTGAAAATAGAAGTGCTGCCAAAGAAACTCTCAAGTAAATATTAAAGTATAAGTGTCA
>JXCR01013223.1:0-11573 GCA_002079205.1 Phalaenopsis hybrid cultivar | reverse complement strand
AATAGACACTTTGGAATCAGAAATGTCAAATACCAACCCAAGAAAACCTGGCGGTTTTCTGTGGAGTTGTCACTCCGTGAGCTCGTTGGCCCAACTTGCCTATGTTCAACAGGGTTCCACCGACCTACATACCATCACACATAAGCATATTCAATATTTTCCGCATGTATAATATGTAATAAATATGCTACTTCACACATACTTGTGATATGACGATAATTCACATGCAATTTTATACCAGTAGAGTGCAAGAAAATAAAATATCATAATTGCATGACTAATTCAAATATACATGAATTTGCCATCAATACATTTTGAGAATTGGTTACTTCATTATGAGTAATAATAGAAACACATAAAGATGACATATAATAATTATAATTGGAGAACCATGGTATGATTGACAATCCTATGAAATAATTATGAATATACTACAAACATCAATGATGAATGCTCGTAACGAGGAATGATACATTTATTCTCTAATAAAAAAAATAGTTACTTACCTTGAGGTAGCAATCACGACACTTCTACGATTTCAATTGTTCGAATATGAATTCTACACCAATTGGAATTCAAAATATAAATAGTTTTGCAATTAACTTATTTATTCATCAAATTAGGTGTTTTCTAATGGATCTTCAAAGATTTAATATATGTACGTATATATATAATTAGTTATTATTGTTATACTCTTAAAAGGAAGTTATGAATTTAATTAACTTTAAATAATATAATCAAAATAGTATTTTGCTTTTTTTTGAAATAGGTGAAGTTAAAAATTCTGAATTAATTGATGGGGTATTTACGTTACACTTAAGGATTTAATTAAATAGTAAAAAAAAAAAGAAATCATCTAATCTTACAAGCCCTTAAATCTCGTTTCTCGTCTGGTTGCTGTAAATCCCATGTGAAGACGGATTCACAGAATTTAGAGAGGTTGATGTGCGCGGCTGGGAGAACGGGGACAAACGATGTTTACCTTCCTCGATGGTTTCAGGTGGGAGCAGATGAGAGTTTTGGTGGTCTCTGCAAGCCCACGACGTTATCGTTGCCTTTTTGAATATCTCCAACTGCAAATATATCACCCAGGTTCGGTCACAAAGGTGATGGTTTAGGGCGAAAGCGGGAGAGAGGATGACGCGGGAGCAAGTGACGCAAGAACGGGTTCTCTCGATGCGTGAATTCCTACTGTCGAACCGGTCTTCCCAATTGAAGACTGTCTAGGATAAACTCAGGCCGACCGGCCTGAGAGATGTAATTTGACCCGGCGGGACCGCCGCCTTCCCCTCTCCTCCCTTTTCTGCATCTTTTTCGTATGGGAAGTATTCTAATGGCTATTTTTGGATCTTTCCTCTCTCCTCATCGCTCCCTTTTGTGTGAGAGTTTCCTAGTTTCCTTCTTCATTTCTTACCTTTTCTTCGTCAATGGGAAGTTTATAAATTGCGGTTCTCTAATTGTAGAGTTTTTGTTTTTGCTATGTATTGCTTTCAAGTTCTTTTGTGGAGTTCTCCCAGTTCTAGTATTGTATTTGAGGTGGTGGTGCTCCGGCTGTGTCCTACTTCAAGGTAGTGTTGTATCTTCTATGTTCACCTCTCCTAACCCTTCTTACCCCCTCTTCAACTGCCTGCCTCCCCCTCCTTCATTCTTGCACCCAACCGACCAGTATCTTCCCGCCACCCAAAACCGTGTGCATCATACATAGCTTCCAACCCACAGTCCTTGTTGCCTCCGCCTCGTGACAACAAACCTTTGCTGTTCCTGCCATTTTTGCCCCAATTTTTGCTGTCACTGCACAGGACAAGCAACCCTCTAGCTGTTCCTACAGTTTCTTACCTTGCATTTGCTGTCACCGTCCCAGCTAGCCATCTCGACCCCCCTAGCCGGCCTCCAACACCTTAGGAATAAACTTGAGAGGTGGTTTCTTGTGTCGTTTTATGTTTTGGTTTTGTTATTTTTCGCTGTCGTGCTGTAACTTTATCTCTATATGAATTAAAGTTCGTTTTGTGTGTTTCTACTGTTTTCTCTACTAGTTTCGATATGAGAGGAAGATCGGGAGAAGAGGGAGATCGGTAGAAGAGCTACAGGAGGAGTTGAGGTGGGGATAGTGCGATTCCTATGCCTCTCTTGTAGCATTGTGAGGCGGTGGTTTGATTTGATTCGGGAAATTGACAAGAGAGCGATAGAAATGGAAAGGTCGCAACTTCGGGAAGGCACCAACATAGAAGAAAAAAAAATTGTCGCGTGAGAGGAAAAATGTAAGAAGGAAATTGTCGGTTCTTAAAGTGACTCAATCCATCTTATATAGTATATTCTTTTACATTACACTCATGAGGCATTTATTTTAAATAATATCTTTTGCATATGATTTGATATAGTAATCATTGAATTGAAATGTGGGGAGTTCATATCAATATGTGGATTTTGTATAAGCTAATGAAAAAATCCTTTTTAAATAAAGTTTAGAAAGGCATGTACTAAAGAAAACCTTACTCAATGTGGACAAACGACTCTATTGATTTGTGCATTAAATTTAGAAGAAATAGGCTTCATTACTATAAAATAGAAATATATTTACTAACTTTATTTGGAAGACTCGTTTAGCCTTTTCTCTTTGGGTGTTGCCTTTTTTTTGGTATAATACCTTCTAATACGATCGTGCATATCCTTAGTTTGTCATTTTGTTTGTTTATTTATTTATTTATTTGTTTATTACTTTAAATAATTAAATTTGTGTCAAATGTTTTCACTTTCAATTCAATTTACTTTCTCTTTATAATTTAACCATTTGAATTTACTTCCTCCAACAAAATTTACATTTTTAGTACAATTTTCCTACTTATCTTATGTCTAGTTCAACTTGGATTTAATTGCTCAATGACACTTATAATATTTCATTTTTAAATAAACTTAAATTAATTTATTCGAAGTAATAGTTAACTTATTATTTTCATTCTTAAATAATACCTATCTTATTTAATTTTTTTCAAAATTAATTAAATAAAATTCTCTTTCTTCTCACATTACCTCTTTTAATCCATACCTAAGTATATCTAAATTAACTTTTAACATTATATCTTCTATTAAATATACTATTATGATTATTAAATTAGAAATTGACCTGCATTAGTATTGTCATGATTTAATTAGAAATCAATTTACATTGCTATTGTTATGATTAAATTAGAAATTAACTTACATTGCTTAGATTTCTCAATTTAAATTTCTCCATTGCACCCTAACCAATCCAAAATTTATTTTGGTTAACAAGAATTAGGGTTCATAGATTTCAAGAGATATCCTAATCGAAACATATATTTCAAGCTTGGAGGAGAAAAGGAAAAAATTGTTATGAGGCCTGAGACTTGGGGTTCATGATGACGTGAACAAATGATCGGACGGTAGAAATTAATTCTCTATTATTTTAATTATATTACTAACAATTTAATTTTTAAATACCACATGAAATAGTCACTAAAGAAAGCAATTAAAATCTAGCAATATAATTTTTTCTTGTTGTTCACATCTTCTATTTATCTTTTTCAAATGTTTAAAACTTAAAAATAATATGAAAGCAATATAATGAGTTATCCAAAGATAACCTGAGAGTAATCACAACTCTAAACTATAATAATTTAATGAGAAGAGATTAATATGCGTGCGAGTCTATAAGAAATCTTATATTATGCTGGTATTTCATGTTTTATAAGCAATCTAATATAAGCAATCTGATATATACTAATGCTGCATCAATGATATTTTATAAATGAACATACTCAATTTTTTATAAATCTTTATTTTAACTTTACTTTTACTTTATACTTTACATACGCATTTGTCTATGTGAGGACCACCGCCAACAAATCTAACACGCTCTTGGCCGATATCCTGACCGATCTTAGTCTGATAAGACAACAGTTAATAATGGAAAAATTACAATTGTTTATGGAGGTAAGCTCTGATCTACTTGTCCCTATCTGATATTATTTTGTCAGCACAGCGGTTAGTGAACTCACCATCACAATTTTTTGGTGTGATAGAAGAACTCTTCGCGCATGGGTAAACTTATGTTCCCTGCCTATACCATTAAGGAGTGAAATTCTCCTCTAACATGCACATGCAACATTCACATACATGCTATTTTTTTCTTCATACATGTATTATTCTGAAATATCTGTATTTATCTACTATCATGCATACTTATTCTGTTGTACAACTATTCTTCTGACATATCCTTCATATATCTATCTAATGCATCTTATATTTATATCTATCTCATGCATATCTCTAATTTCATTCATATCTTTCGTACATGCCTATCTTATATGTCTATTTTACATATAATATTTATTTAAGTATCGTTCATCTCATGCATATCTGTCATGCGTGCATGTCTTTCCTATTATGTTTATCATGCATATCCGTCATATCAATATGAAGGATTAGATTAAAATAGAGCATACATGAAGTCAAACACATGTTTTTTATTTGTAGCCAAAATTATCTGAATAAATTAACTCACAACTATTCGGCCCAACTTGAACATTGGTCTAACAAATAAAATTTTATTTTCATTATCTTTAATAAACTGTTCAAGCGTGTGTTTACATGGTGAAGGACACTTGCTAATATACCATGAGGCTTGTTTATAGTTGTGGGTTTATCTGTTATGTATCTCTGTCATAAGAAGCTAAAGAGAACATGAGGCTAGTAAGGAAATAGTGCTGGAATTATCTTAGAAATTTGTCCTTATTTCCCATCTTCATTTGGGCTAAAAATTTCTTATCCTGAATGCCCCTTAATTGCACCAAGTCTCTGTTTCGATTTTTTATCTTTAGCTTGGTGGACAGTTGTAAGATGTAAGTTTAGTAAACTCACTAGTAAATCTTACATATGACTTCATGCCTTCATGCTAGAGATTCATTTGTAGGAAGGAAATTGACATTTGCTTCAAAACAATTGAGGAACGACATGTGAATGTTCACCGAATGCAACATTTCTTGAGCAATAGTAGACATCTCTAACCACACAAACTTCAAATTTGGATGAAACATATTAATTTTTTGTTTCTTTTGTTAACTTGAAAAGGTTACTTCCTAAGTTAGACTCATCATTTTTAACGAACTCTTTTCAAGCAACCCCTACTCAAACATTGAAAAACATAGAACCATTATTCAATACTTGAGGATCAAAGGCCAAAAAACAATTATCAGGTAAAACCTCTATTCAACATTGGTGATTTGAGTAACTTGATAAATGTACTTGGTTAGATCTTTTGATTTGATGTTTTCGAGCATCCTTATGCTCTTGTGAATTACTAATAACGTATTATAGTGCTAAAGTATTTGTGGAGCCTTGTCACATAGCAGACAACATAGCACACACTATTTAAACATGATACTAATGTTAACAAATATGGGTATAAATGCAACTAAATATGAAAGACTATTAGATTGTAAAATAAGCAATTCATGATATAAACGATTCATGATACTAAGTACAACTAAACTGCTAAGGTATGCATTCTAAGTTCTTAGCTATACTTCTCAAAATAACTATGAGATATAGTTTTTGTTGTTATGGATGTTAATTTTTATTTTATTTTTATTTATCAGACAAAAAAAAGAGAATTATAACCGGTGCTTAAATCTCATGCGTATAGCATGTTAATTGAGAGTTAAAGCTTTAGAAGATTGGCGTGTCAAAGGTTTAATAGTGAGAGTGTTGAAGCCTTTATATGAGAACATCAGAGATGATAGCGCTTCTTCTTTCTCAGAGCCTTGGAAAACTTTCAGCATTGCAGGTGAGAGCAGTTTTGTTAGTGTATATAAAAGGCAGGAGTCGTCATGAGCATGTGCGTCGAAGGCTAGAGGATACTAAAAGAATGTACGTTAATGGTGAAAGACCTTGTGTGCTTGTGCGTCAAAGTCAAAAGGCGAGACCGAGAGTCTTGTAGAATGTGTCAAAGTTGAGAGTTGGTATCTACTCTAATAAATATCAAATCAAAATAATATAGAGTTAGTAAATAAATTATAAGTAACACTAGTACTCAATTTAAACTTTTAATCTTAAAAAAATATTATAAAATCCGTTACATCGTCTATGCACTATGCCTTATTGATCGTGAATGATATAAATCTTGTGCCATTTTAGTTTTTCGTGCATTACCATGCAAATGACGCAGGAAGTGCATTGCACTGCTTTCTGCGCCACTCGACTCTATTGACATTTATGCTTATGCCTCTTTCTTCTTTCTCTTTTTGCAAGCTTTCTTTGTTGCTAAAACCTTCTGAGCTACATATAACAGTTCTGGTGGAGGATCATAATGCATAGAGCACATGTAGTGCGGTTAACATGGTACTTGCTACAAAATATGAATCACAATTCACATGACAACATAACTAATCGAAGTTTGCTTGATCGTTAACTATTTGGCTTGGCAGTTGTAATTTACATGTGCTATATTTACAACATATTTCAAAGTATTAATTCCAATTGATATTGTTCATCATGTCTCAAATGTATTCTACCATCTAAAAATAAATTCAGCTACTCTTTTTATGTATGGTTCATCTCTTAGTAGTCATAGTTCTAATTTTTGATATATTAGATTAAATCATTATAGCATGTCATATTAAGGCAGTGTATTAATAAAACTTAAATGTTGTAGAAAAGGAGGACAACAAACAAGGAAGCAAAATAATATTGTGGCCCTCCTCAAGGAATGATTTTGGGAAACTAGTGCAAACTACTCTAATCATGAGATATTCTTGAAATCTTTGATTTCAATAATGTGTCCTCATGGTGGGAAATAGCCTTTAAAGAAGGTTTTTGAGCTAAACTTCTTTTTTTAGCATTTGGTGAATTCATAGTTATGGGATTGAATTTAAATTAAAACATATTCATTGTTATATTTTCTTAGGCAAGTCTTTTTGAAAAAAATAATTTCAACAAGATTAGCACTGCCTAGGTTAACTTCTTGTAATCTATGTGAATAAAGGCTGTGTATATGAAGTTCTTAGAAAAATGCAATCTTATATAATGAATAACGAGTCATGTCAATTACAGAGGGAGGCATTTCATAATGAAGCTATGGATGCTCATTTTGATTTGTCAAACGACAAGTGAGATCTAGGATTACGATCGAGGTTTAACATTATGTCATATAAGAATTATGGTTTATCATCCCCCTAATTTTTGTTAAATAAGACAGTCTGTGATTTGATTTCACCAGGATAGGTATCTAAGATAAATTATAGGTGTATATTTTCTATGTTTTTAAGGAGAGGCTCAGTACCATTCTCAGAATCATGTGTAGTATTTGTCCCATTTGTTCGTTTTATAAGATTGCTTTATTCCCAAAATTATTGAATTTTTTATCTATATGCCTATCGTTAGTCTTGTGAGATCTATCATTCATGTTACCCTCTAATCACTAGAAGGATGTCTCGAACAAAAAAACTTGGATGCAAATCAGTGTTGTATCTATTGAGCTAAACCAAAATTTAATTAAAATTAGAAACAATCAGTCAGAAGGATATGTATCATAGATTGGTGAGAAAATTCATCTATCCTGTTCAAAATGGACTACTAATGGCATGGTCAATTTATTTGCTATTTGAGATCATGTATAATCTAAGAGAGCCACTTCTTTATTTTATTTATCTTGTACAACACTTCCTGAAGCCAATTTGATTCCAGAGTTAGCCCAAATAACAACAGGAACACAAATGATAATTTAAAAAAAAGAAAAATAGGCGGTTAAAACCAAACACATACTGAATTGAGAAATACAATAACACAACACAAATTCACACTATGGTTTGATTTATAGGTGGTGGGGGTTGGCTAGGTGGTCAGGGAATGGTGGTAGGTGGTAGGTGGTTGGAATGGGTTGTAGGATGCTGGAAGTGGCAAAGAAGGGAATGGAACTTTGATGGCAGCGAGTTAGTTGGCCTGGAACAACGATAGTGAAACGGATGGCTGGGACAATCATGAGCAACGAAGAGTAAGGGTTGTGGATTGCAGGACATCAAGAAGAGTGCTGTCCTATTCGGGGGCAACGAGGAAGAAGGTGGTTTAGGGGTGTTGGTAGCAAGGGAAAGGGGGAAGCAAGTCAGAAGGTAGGAATGGTGATGATGGAAAAGTTGAGGATAAATACCACCTCTGGAGCGAGATATACTCAGAGCACCAT
The DNA here is from genome assembly GCA_002079205.1 of Phalaenopsis hybrid cultivar. Lineage (NCBI taxonomy): Eukaryota > Viridiplantae > Streptophyta > Magnoliopsida > Asparagales > Orchidaceae > Phalaenopsis > Phalaenopsis hybrid cultivar. The sequence goes on along the minus strand of JXCR01013223.1, from coordinate 3,379 downwards.
TTGCTCTTTGAGATAACTTTATAAGGGAAAACTTGGAGATATCGATGGCTGTCTCAATAGAAAATTCACAAAAACTAAAACCTAAACACGACAAATGTAAAAAAATAGTGCAAGGGTAATTAGGAGTGAACCGCTTCTAACAAGGAGGCGGTAAACCCGTGCTCTCAGAATCCTCTCTGATCCGATCCATGTCGTTATATGCTCTTGCTCCAACTTCAGGTCGAGAAGAGTGACTCTGCATCCGACTTGTGCTTGGTGCGATTCCACGCCTCGTAGCAAACGTCCACATCAGTCTCTCGGGATTGGGGGAGCTTCAAAATCATCCTTCGAAGCTCTTGCTCCTCGTAGTATGGTGTTAGGTTGACTTCATGGAAATAAGTTGTGCCACTTTAACTTTTCGATAAGTCCATCCTATTGGCGTTGACGTTCCAAAACACATCTTAATAGATTAAATATCCATCTTCTTTAGGCACAACATGAGCTTGAGCTGTATATTGATGTAAAATTTTACAAAGGAATTCTCGAGCCATCAAATGTGTAATTTCTCTTCCACTATACATTGTTGAGAGCATCCGATAATCATCTGAAGGAACTAGCTTTGGAATGAAATTTGTGGCATGCTGGACCACACCTTCGTGTAACCACTTGGGAGAGACATCTTGTTCTTCTTTGAAAGGACCTGAATGTTCTCCAACGATGCTGGTATTCCCTCCTGTCTGAGCATCTATTCGTGAGTACACAACTAAAATGATTTTAATACCTAAATAACTCTACATTGGTTTTTCATAAATTGCTCAAAAGCTTCTGATCTTTGATATGTTGGATCTCACTTCGTAGGGAAACTCAAAAGGTAAGCTATATATTCGAGAATTCTAAAATCTTCTTATCTGAGGTTTCTCCGTGTCTAGTATCGGTACCACAAACTCATGTCCATTTTGGACATACAATTTCAGTCATGCTGATGCTACTCTCAACATTCGCATAAAACTAGTTCGAGGCACCATAATCTCATATTCTTCATGAGTGTCTATTACCTTAGACTCATTTTAAGAGTAACTACTGTTAATTTAACTGGGCTCACTTTTATGGGGTCAGCTAGAATCGCCGGTGTCTCTTCCTCATCAATTGGAAGTTGAGAATCCTCTTTGAAGTCTTTATCTTCTTACGAATTATTGTTTATTTTTAACTGCTCTTTTATCAGTGAAAGGGATTATTCTTCTGGTTGTGCAATATGATTCAATATGCCAAAAACTGTGACACTGGAAACATTTTCTAGCTTAAGCCGAATTTGGGAATGCTGATTGATTCAGTTTATTCTCTACTTTGAATTAGTGTCTCTTCAAGTGGGGTTGGCTTGAATGTTTCATTGAGTGTACTCTTATCGTTTGATCCTAGGGTTGAGCTTTGCCTGTAAGATGTGGCAATTACGTTCTGATGTTGTTGTAACTGGTGAGGTCTTACACACATCCAGCCTATGATGTGTAAGTAGGCACTGGCACTGCATTTTTCTTTTCATTTTAGACCATGTAGTAATTTTATTCTTTCTTTTTCATTGTCAAAGAATCTTCACGTTCTCCCACCACCGAGATGCACTCTTCTTTAACTTACTTGCAACTAATTTCTCCATTCTGTTCGGTGGGCTGCCCTGGTACTCAAAGACACATTCCATAGTCTGGAGCCACTTGATGACTATGCAAGGATTCAAGTGGACGTCAACATATGATAAATTTACCTGATACTAGAGTTAACCCAAACCACAATTGAAATAGAATATTATTGCTAATATTCCAACTGTTATAAGTAAAAACTCTTAAAAGATAGGAGACCAACACACAAACACACGCGACACCCTAGGATGAGGATGACGTAGTGGGCTACAGGTTGAGATGATGGAATCGAGGATTATTAGGTGAGGGGAAGGTGACAATAATTGGAGGCAGGTGAGTGGCTGGACAATTGGTTGGCTATAGGGAAGCTGCTATCGCCAACCTGGAAGACCGAAGAGCAATAGTAGCCAATCTGAGAGGGATTGGAGAAGCCACAATAGGTTAGACAAGGGATTGAAGTGACACAATAGGCTGGTGGGCGTAGGCGTAGCAACTCAGCATGAAGATGTAACGGGTGTTGTAAAGGAAGCGACATGTATGGATGGTAGTAGCTCTGTTGTAGGAGAGAACTGCGGTTGTAATAATTGGAGTGAGGAACCTGCAGAGGGTTATGTAGGAACAAAAACTGCTGTTGCAGGTGGAGTTGTTGGGTTGTGTTTTGCGGCAACAACAAGGGTGGGGGAGAGCTGCAAGGAAGATAGTTGGAGGATGTCTTCGGTGTTCCGCAGCAGGATACAACGACATATGTGGCAGAGGGGAGGTTTTGGAGGGTAGAATACTCGAGGATAAACACCACTTCGGAGAGATATAATCGAAGCACCATTTGTTCTTGGATATAACTCCAGAAGGGGAAGAGAGGGCGTCAACGGCTGTCCTGACAGAAATCTGAAATCTGGAATCAAACTCACAAAACATAATCTTAATTGAACAAACACACATATAATCAGAGATGAAATTGGTACGAAATGAAAATAGGATTGGGGAATAATTCCCGCCTAATGAAAAGAGGGAGAAGGGGTCTGTTTGGCCTCCTACTTTACCAAACCTCCTCTTGCTGAACTAGTTATGCTCCTTAGTCCATGCGTGAGACTTTCGGGGTTGGGGAGCTTCGATCTCATTCGTTGAAGCTTTCTGTCTCCTCCTAGTAGTTAGGTTGGTCTTGTTGGAAGCTCCCGGTAAATTGATTCTTTTGGTAGCGTCGATCCAAAAAGCATCGTGATAGAATATGTATCTGTCTTCTTTTGGTATAATCTGAACAGGAGGTACACAACAACATATGTTCTGTCAAGCCAAATTTCAAATAAGTAAATATATAATATACTTCTCCCATTCTTTGTAATCAGCTGAATGTGTCGGATAAACAAGGTTGTCAAGAGGGGTCAACTTTGAAATGGCTTCTCTAGCGGTGTGGGCCCCCTCGACGTGTAACCACTCATGAGATGCACTTTCTTCTTCTCAGGAATGACCTTCATCCCATGGTAGAATATTCTTTCTCATAAAGATCATGAGGCAATTCCTACCACTGCGGTTCATCCATCTTGTGCGGTCCTCGTTTGGTAGGTACATAGTTGAACCGATTTTACTTCCCGAAGGACTTACGATTGCCTTTTAGAAGTAACTAAAAATCTTCTCATCTTTGACAAGTTGGACTTCTTTCCATAGGGGCTACTTAGGAGGCAGGCTATATACCTGAAATTAGGGTTGTAAACGAGCTGAGCTTGAGCGAGCTCAGGCTTGGCTCGTGTTCGGCTCATTCGAAATAGCTCGTGTTC
>JXCR01013212.1:19530-40716 GCA_002079205.1 Phalaenopsis hybrid cultivar | reverse complement strand
TATATATATATATATATATATATATATGCATGATATTACTTGAAGTTTGAAATGAGCCTATGTCATTTTCTTATTATTTGTATTAATAATATGTTTAGTATTAAGATGACAACGGAGTAGTTAGGCATGGTTCTGCGTTTCCCCCCTTAATGAAAGGTCTTGTATGGGAAGCTTATATTTTTCCGCCAATATATATATCTATATTTATATATATATCAATATATTATCTATATATATGGTACACCATTAAGAAATTTTTATCATCTAGAGGCATAGTAAGGATTTTGTTATAAATTTTTGAATGAGACATGTCCAAACTTCGATTGAAAATTACCAAGTTTATTTCAGCAAACGTACGGTCAAACTGACCATCTCAACAAGGCAGACCAATAATACCAAAATTTCTATAATCTAATTCAAATAAAGCCTGAATCAAACTATTAAACCACTTTTGAAAATTTTTAGTGCATGTGGATGATCAAGTCGATTCAAAATCTAACAAAATTTAGTTGAATAAGTATCTCAGTGAGACGAGTACAACGAGCTTAAGATTTCTCAATTTTTATATCATTAAGACACTCAAATGTTCACTAAACAACATTCTTAAATATGACATCAATTGTATTTCTAAGAAAAATCACTATATTTTGAGTTACGCCTTAACCTTGAGAAACACAACATTTTCAAACACCACATTTTGGGTTTAATCAATTTCAAGGGGACTCCATTCAACCTCTTTTATCACAGTTTATAGTCCTCAAGTAAGACCTTCTACTAATGGCTTTGGATATGTCAAAAAATTTTTGTGAATTGTCTTCAGCTTCTTCCGGTATAGGATTTTGTTGTCAACATACGTGGTTTTACTAACACCTAAGAATGATCGAGCACTCATAGTAGTATACAAGATCTCCACCAATACTTTTGGAAGATGAGCCAATATGATAAGTTTCGATGAAAAGTTAGTAATGGATACAATCATCACTAGAAAGACCCCTTGAGAGCAAGTAATAGACCCCTAAGAGATGAGCCGAGGAGGAAAGTCTCGATGGAAAGCTATTAGTGGATGCATTTCACATAAGAAGGATCCCTTGAGGGAAAGTGGTAGAGAAAGTCTCCACCCGTCCCCTTAGAAGTCGAGCCCATAATAAAAACTCGGTGGGAATATATTGTGCCCCTGGAACTTCAGCTCAACTGACAAGACTCGATGGGAAGATAACATACCCATAGAAGTCGAATCTAAATGGAAGGACTCAATGGGAAGCAATTTNACACACGTCCCTCCTAGGTTTTTTCCATTTCATTATTTATAATTAATTTTGTTTAATTGTGCTAAATTTATATCTTAACTTCATATTTCAAATTTGCTTTTATAGTTCTAACACAACATTGTTTCACTAATGTCATGTAGGACTAAGCCTAAAGGTTGCTAAGTGTTATCTTATTATATATTTATAGTGTTGAATCTTCTGTATATTTGTTTCGTTTTAGTATATATACTTCTATTATTATTATGAAAACTTGGTATAAACATTTTTTTTAAATAAAAATATGTTTAATCTAAATCACAGGACGAAATCCACTTTGGTATACTTATCAGGTTGAAAGTTTGGTAACCTACTATTAGTATGATATTTAATATTAACATTTCATATTATATTGTACATGTATGTTGTAAAAATTGAATAATAAATAAAATAAATAATCATAGCTAAATATTATATGAAATGATTATTTTGAAATACCTTCTAAAATACATTCGGCGTTAAAATTAATGATTGAAAGTAAACTAAGAAAACTGTGACATGATGTCCTGAAACTTAAATATTGATTAAGGGTCCGTTTGGGGCAGCTTATTGGGTGCGGTGACGTTTTGAAAACGCAATATATCTGTTTGGATAAACTGCATTTTTTCATCTTATGCGTTTTTAAAACGCTGAAAACAACGTTTTCACACCGCGCCTATCATTTTAGTTGCGGTCTGACTTTTCCAAAAAAAAAAAAATTGTAATAATCATCACGCCTAGGCCCCAAACAGACACTAAAATTCACAATCTTATATAAGAAAATTTACATTTAATCACTATGTGAGTTATAATTAAATTATTGATTTATCTCTTAGTGTCTTTTTAATTTGTGTCAGCCACTCAAATAATATTTCAAAATTACCCATGTTAATTGCATATTACTGAAATATGCACAAAAACTTATATATCTATAAAAAAATTAGAGATAAACAAAATTATAATTTTAAAATATAAGAAAATAAAATTAAAATTAAACTGTAAAATTAGGGACACAGAATCCCCAAGATTTATGATAATGTAGCCTAAATAAATCAAGGCTTCCCACCGGGCCAATCTGTCAGCATCCCAAGTGGCAAATTCCGGGCCAAGACATTCAAGAAGCGGGCGAAAGAATATCACTCCTCTAAAGCTTAAATGAGTTAGGCGAGCCATTCATGCTTGCCAACTGCCCTCTTCATTGCAGGCAGCTGTTAAGATGACACCACCGTACACTGAAACAAAAAAAAGCTTCTGTCCATCACTAGTTAAGAAATTTCGAGTAAATGTTTTATTTAATATGCTTTTATATTAATAATTATCTCAAGNGAGCTTTCCCGAGGATGACCTCGAGATCTTCAAATCCAGCTCCGAATTTGATGGTGGGAGCGACGTTACGGGAGCTGCGGTCCATTGGCAAGTTGCAAGAAAAGGTCAACGTTGGGTAGGCCATTGCAGCGGGCTTCAAAATAGAAAGTTTTAGGGATAGCTATATGGCCAAAAACCTCGTAATCTTTAGTGCAAGCACCGAGAATAGAGGTTGATCTGTAGACTGGGTGGGTCTTAATTTATGGGTATTTTTAACATCTTTGTTAAAAAGGTGTAAAATTTAATTAATATAAGAAAATTTCAAAGTGCGTGCAACACAACACGATTTGGTTTAATTTGCAGAATAGCAAATCAAATTTGGAAGGGAGATGTGAAAAAATTTTAGGACTCAGTGAGGGACCCAATTAGTGGCAGAGAATGCCCAGGTGGAATTAGTCCACCGACACACCTATTGGGGATTCGACCTCATATAAAAAATTTCAAGAGTCCTTAATGGCCTTCTGAACCCCTCTGTTCAAAGATGGTTGAACAGCTAGTTCTAAAGTCCAAGGAGTTGACCATACCTTCCCAAGACAGAAATGGGTAAAGTATGCCAACGAAAGAAGGGTAATTTGGTCCAAGAGGGACATGGACACATTACTGATGTGTGAAAATAATATTTCTTGATTTGAATGGAGAGAAAATCATATCCCCAGCGGAGTCGCCAGAAGCTGTCGGCGTTATTTCAGGGTTGGTTTGTGGGGAGTTGCCCGTAAGAAGCTGTCGGTTACCGGAATTGAAATCTCATCGCTCGCTTCGGAAGGACATTGAATATGAAATCAAACTGACCCCATATTTTTCATAGTTTAAAATGAAAGAGCATTGTACCTCAAATTGAAATCAAATTGACCCCATATTTTTCATAGTTTAAAATGAAAGAGCACTGTACCTCAAATCATGTATTCCCGAAGGATAAACACAAGACTTGAGGATGAGGCTCGATCAAATAAACTAAGAAAAGTATGAGGTCCGTTAGACCCCATATTTTTCATAGTTTAAAATGAAAAAGCACTGTACCTCAAATCCTGTATCTATCCTAAAGGATAAACACAAGACTTGAGGATGAGACTCGATCAAATAAACTAAGGAAAGTATGACATCAGGATAAACACAAGACTTGAGGATGAGGCTCGATCAAATAAACTAAGGAAAGTATGACGTCTTTTTGGTCTGCGAAACCTTTGTATTTGCCGACAAATTCCCCTATTTAATTTAAAGGATTAAATNAGATGTGAAGTATTTTAGGACCCAGTGCGGGACCTATTTAGTGGCAGAAAATGCCCAGGTGAAACTAGTCCATCGACACACCTATTGGGGGTCCAACCCCACAGGAAAATTTAAAGAGTCCTTAATGGCCTTCTGAACCCCTCTATTCAAAGATAGTTGAACAGCTAGTCTTGAAGTCCAAGGAGTTAGCTGTACTTTCCCAAGATATAAATGGGTAAAGTATGCCAACGGAATAAGGTTAATTTGGTTCAAGAGGGGCATGGACACATTACCGATGTATGAAGATAATATTTTTTGATTTGAATGGAGAGAAAAACTTGTCCCCAACGGAGTCGCCAGAAGTTGTCGGCGGTATTTTTGGTTTTGATGGGGTTGCCCGTAAGAAGCTGTCGGTCACCGGAATTGAAATCTCGTTGCCCGCTTTAGAATCACGTTTTAATTTAGAAAAGTATGAAATCAAACTAACCTCATTTTTTTATAGTTTAAATGAAAGAGCACTATACCTCAAACCCTGTATTTATCCTGAAGGATAAACACAAGACTTGGGGATGAGACTCGATCAAATAAACTAAAAAGAGTATGACATTCGTCNCTTGGTATGTTGTGGACTCTGAATGGAGGCTTGTTTTGATGCAGACTGGATCTTGTTCAATATTTTCTTGGATGACTTGATCCATACCTCATTCTATTCTTCTTCGGTATTTGTAGAAGCTTGTTTTGATGAATCCTGTATTTAATTAAGGACCCTCTTAAGTTCATCCCAAGTTGTAGTCCATCCATCTATTATGACATATGGATCAATTGGGGAGATTGACTCAGCTGAAATCATGTTTATGGAACCTTTTTCAGGTTCTCTCAGATACCCCTTCGGGATTGTTATATTCTCTTCATTAAGGTTCTTCTCGAGTCAGTCTTTAAAGGCGAAGCATTTTTCAATAGTGTGCCCAAGCAATCGGTGGTATGGGCAATAATTTGGTTCATTCTTCTTATTCACCTCTTTGGGCTTCTTTGTATCTGGTAGTTTGAATTCTAGCTTCTTCATCAGACTCCTGAATATTTTAGGTATAGCTTCATCCTTGAAGGAATACACAACTTTGTGTCGCTCCAACAGGGATATTCTTTTATCCCCTATTCGAGGTGCTCCTTCTTGAGGCGGTTGCTGGTTGGATTGATTATTCTATTTCTGAGAGGACTGGCGATGTTCTTCTGCATATATCTTTATCAGCTGTTTCCTTTATCGACGGTCGCCACTACTCCTGATTTCTTTTCAAACACTTTGGCCACCTTAGCCTTTTCATGTGGCTCCATGTGCTTAATCTCTTCTTGAAGATTGTTGGCTTTACTGAGTAGCTTCTCAAAGGATTTGATGGTGAGTCCCTTAAGCATGAAAGCTACTGGCCCATGAATGCTCTTAAGCAGAATTTCAATCTCATGATGTTCCTGTAGCTGAGATTCACATTTCATGCTAAGGTTTCTCCACCTCAAAAAATAGTCTACCAAAGTTTTACTAGACTTTTGTTTTTCCATCAATGAGCTCTCCGATAGACACATGGTGCTGTGCCCTAGTAATTCTTTTCACAAACAGTTGTTCTAATTCAGAAAATGTTTTAACTGGCCCGTTGAGCAAGTCAGCGTACCAGTCGAAAGCAATCCCTGACATACTGCTGACAGAGTAGAGCTTCATTATTTCTTGTGTTACCACAACTGGCTCGAAAATGCGCTATATGTTGTCTAGGATTTCCAGTCCCGTCAAATATTTTGAAGTTTGGGACCACAAAACCCTTGGGGAAAGACACGGCATCGAACTCTTTCGGGTAAGGTCTACCCTTCAAAATTGATGCACTGCCCTTGAATTGGGCTAAAGCGTCCCACACCTGTTCAACCATTTGCTTGAACTCCTTTTCTGGCATGGCACTTGATGGAGAATCCTTTCTATGTTGATTGTCTCTGTTTGCTGAAGCAACCTCTCTCCTTTCATCTACAATGTGTATGATTTATGGCCGATTAATCTCTGGAGAAGCTAATTGCGGTGCTTGCGATTGCCCATGAATGGTGGCTGTGGCAGTCATAGCTGCAGTCATCTCTTATATTCTTTTCTCCAGTAGACTAACTTGCTCATCCCTTAGGAGGATAACCCTACGCAGCTCATCTACGGCGTTCTCTTCAGTGTGAGGTTGAGCCTCGCGCGCAGTGTGGTGGCTCTGGTTTCAATTACATGGACATTTATGAAATCTTCCTCCAGGTAATCATTTTAATCAAAATTTTCATCATTGCTATTGATGAAACCTCCGTGTTCTCGAGCCAACTCAGAAATTTCAATCCTGAGTTTCTTAACTTTTTCCTCAATTATCAATTCCTTGATCGCTTTAAGATCTGGAGGACCCTGATGGACATCCTCTATTTGTTTCTCCATCTCGCTGGCTATTGTCGTGACAATGTCAGATATTACAGACATTGGTTTCATTTCTTGTCCCGCAGTCTCACTGGACTGTATCGGTGTAGCGACCTTGGGTATCCATACCTTTTTCTTTTTCAATGATTATGTCTCAGGATGGAGCGTCTTAGTAGAAACATCAGTATGCCGAGGGAAACTATGCTCCCCATGGTGTAGATCGGCTACAGTGCTAGGTAAGCATCTTGTCTTTGCTTTTGGGATTGTAGAAGTATCTTCATGATGGTTGATGGGTAAGATCTTCAGACCCAATCTCGACTTAACCAGTCGACGGCCTGCGGTCCTGGTGGCAGTATGATCAGTAGTAACAACTGCGGTATCAATCATGTTCCTTAAACGGAACCAAACAGGGATACAAGTAGGTGGCACTCCAGCTTTCTTGTGGGACTGTCTGACAGACTTGACACCCTTCAAAATTTCCTTCATGTGAAGAGAAATTGCATCTCCCACTCGTTTAAGTAACTCGCTACCGAACATCCTTCTTTAGTAGCAAGCCTTCTGAAAACTGCACTAACTCGAGTGATAGGAGTGAACTTCTTTCTCTCTTCATTATGTCCATGATGTGGCGGTAATGCGGCAGTGATCCTTCAGATAGTCTCATATCCATCGGTATCTGTCAGAGGATGGAATCTACTTCCTCGCAGGAGTGGATAAATTTCTGATAACACTTCTTCATCTTGGTGAGGCTCCTCCTCAACGGGTGTCTTCTCAAGAGTCTAGGCTTTGATGGCCCTTCAAACTTTTTTGTTACGGTTCCTCCTTTGAGTTCGGGTCAGTGGTACAGTCCTCAAACTTGATCCGATTTCAAACACGGGTGGTGGGACAGTTAATCCCTCAGTCGGATCCTCAACAATCATCACTTCTTTCCCCTTGGCAGCAGCGGGGCTAGCGTGTTTGACGGGTTCCACGACGGCAGTATCTTGGCACCCGCGAAGGCAGTAGCTTTAGCTTTCTTGTAGGCAAAGAAGTCTTGAAGGTAGTTCAGGTTGAATTCTGCAGATGGCTCTTGCATTTCTGGAGCAGCGATCTTCATTACCACGAACGGGGCTTTCCCGAGGATGACCTCGAGGTGTTCAAGTCTAGCTCCAAACTTGATGGTAGGGGCGACGTTACGGGCGCTACGGTCCGTTGGCAGGTTGCAGGAAAAGATTAGCGTTGGGTAGGTCATTGCACCAGGCTTCTAAAACAGAAATTTTTAAGGTTAGCTATATGGCCGAAAACCTTGTACTTTTTAGTGCAAGCACCAAAAGTAGAGGTTAATCTGTAGACCGGGTGGGTCANTTTTCTGTTACGGTTCCTCCTTTGAGTTCGGGTCAGTGGTACAGTCCTCGAACTTGATCTGATTTCAAACACGGGTGGTGGGACAGTTAATCCCATAGTCGGATCCTCAACAATCATCACTTCTTTCCCCTTGGTAGCAGCGGGGCTAGCGTATTTGACGGGTTCCACGACGGTAGTAGCTTTAGCTTTCTTGCAGGCAGGGAAGTCTTGAAGGTAGTTCAGGTTGAATTCTGAAGATGTCTCTTGCATTTCTGGAGCGGCGATCTTCATTACCACGAACGGGGATTTCCCGAGGATGACCTCAAAGTCTTCAAGTCTAGCTCCAAACTTGATGGTAGGGGCAACGTTACGGGCGCTACGGTCCGTTGGGAGGTTGCAGGAAAAGGTTAGCGTTGGGTAGGTCATTGCACCAGGCTTCTAAACCAGAAATTTTTAGGGTTAGCTATATGGCCAAAAACCTTGTACTTTTTAGTGCAAGCACCAAAAGTAGAGTTTAATCTGTAGACCGGGCGGGTCATAATTTGTGGGTATTTAAAATCTTGTTTAATAAAAATTAAGAGGTGTAAAAAATTTAATTAATGTAAGAAAATTTCAAAGTGCGCGCAACACAACACGATTTGGTTTAATTTGTGGAATAGCAAATCAAATTTGGAAGGGAGATGTGAAGTATTTTAGGACCCAGTGCGAGACCTATTTAGTGGCAGAAAATTCCCAGGTGAAACTAGTCCATCGACACACCTATTGGGGGTCCAACCCCATAGGAAAATTTAAAGATTCCTTAATGGCCTTCTGAACCCCTCTGTTCAAAGATAGTTGAACAGCTAGTGCTGAAGTCCAAGGAGTTAGTTGTACTTTCCCAAGATATAAATGGGTAAAGTATGCCAACGGAATAAGGTTAATTTGGTTCAAGAGGGACATGGACACATTACCGATGTATGAAGATAATATTTCTTGATTTGAATGGAGAGAAAAACTTGTCCCCAACAGAGTCGCCAGAAGTTGTCGGCGCTATTTTTGGTTTTGATGGGGTTGCCCGTAAGAAGCTGTCGGTCACCGGAATTGAAATATCGTTGTCCGCTTTAGAATGACGTTTTAATTTAAAAAGTATGAAATCAAACTGACCTCATATTTTTTATAATTTAAATGAAAGAGCACTATACCTCAAACCCTGTATTTATCCCGAAGGATAAACACAAGACTTGGGGATGAGGCTCGATCAAATAAACTAAAAAGAGTATGACATTTGTCTGGTCTGTGAAACCTTTGTATTTGCCTACAAGTTCCACTATTTAATATAAAGAATTAAATAGGGTTTATATTAAGCTGGGTTCGGACATGCTTTCTATAAGGGCAAGCCCCTATAACTAATTACATCTCAAATGACCAAAGTGAACATGCTTCCTATAAGGGCAAGCCCCTATAGTTAATTACATCTTAAATGACCAAAGTCACCGAAAGACTCTTGAAAAAATCAAGAAATATTATCTTCAAGGAATTTCAAAGGGTAGGACTCTTCAACAAAATCAGATGTATCAAGAAATATTATCTTCAAGGAATTTCAAAGGGTAGGACTCTTCAATGAGATCAGACGTAGAGGTGTGAAAAGGGGATTGGTTCAAATCTGAAAAATTTTATTATAGAGTCCAAAGGAGGAAGAACTAGGGGATGTCATGGATCCAGAGGCAAACCTTGGTGACTTCCCAAGTTATCCTAATGTTTGGCTTCAATTTTGAGGAGAAATATTTAAGTGTTTCATCCTGTCAATTTTATTAGTTAGGGCTTAGGTTCGTGTGAAACGATCACACAAATAGCCTGGAAGATGTGAGGATTTAGGTCTTGACAAATGACAACCTTGAATCCTAAGACGAGTTAGGGCTTATATTGTATAACAGGGCTATACAAAGGCCTAAAGATAATGTGAGGGTTTATATTGCATCAGCAAGAAACCTCGAAGTCCTATTGCTTTGTTGTTTAAGTATAAGGAAGGAAGATTGGTTTAGCTGGGGGAGACAGATTTTGCTGTTGAAGATGGTCGTGCTACCCACCATGCTAGCTCCGAGCTCCCTGCTACGACGAGTTTGATTTTTCTAGTGTGTCAAGTTATAATGTCAAATCAGGTGGTACTATGGTTCAAGTTCTTTAAATTTTATGAGGGCATATTAAAGTTGATTAGAGTGACACCTTCCCTAGTTCCGACCACTATTTTCTATTAGATTCACTTAGTCCAAATGAATTTACTAAACTCAACTTAATGAGTTCCATAATTTCATTTAGACCTTGGGAAGCCTCGTTACACTTAGTCCAAATGAATTTACTAAACTCAACTTAATGAGTTCCATAATTTCATTTAGACCGACTTAGTCCAAATGAACTTACTAAACTCAACTTAATGAGTTTCATAATTTCATTTAGACCGTAGGAAGCCTCGTTAGCAACCATAGGTTACCTCCTCCGAGGGATTCCCAATCATTCGATAGAGACGTCTTAATTTAGTTACAACTGTAGTTTTGTGTTGTGTTTGTGATTAAATTTTGAGTTGTTTTAAATTTTGAATGTTGTGGGGGTGAATTTTATCTTGGTTGATTTTAATTTTAGTTTTTGTTTTCATTTTGGTTTTGTGGCTATCTTGATAGTTTTAGTTTTCCATGCAAATTTGTATAAGCACAAAAGTATAACATAAAAGTATAAGAATGACAATGTTGCAAACTGTAAAAACGTACCTGGCGAGTCTTCTCGTTCCACCACCTCAAACTTAAAATACATGTTAAGGCAGTTTATGGAGAGCAGAAAAAGTAAAGTTTTGGTAGTTTTCCTAACTCTATGTCATATTTTGGTGGGTCCTTAGGAGTTTAATTAAGGATGATTTTGTCAAGAAAAACATATTAAGTTTAGTAGATCTTCAAGATATCCAACAAATCTAAAGAAAGAAGCAGGTCTGTGCTACTCAATCGCTTCCTGGTGGAAAATCTCGAGTTCTTTTAAACTGATTATGTTGCTTAATAAGTCATCCTGTAAATACCCTTATTACTCAGTGAACATTGATGTCTCAATTATCCCTAAGAACAGGGTAATTATCACTTGTGATTCCATTTAAGAATTATGTGGGTAAAGACCCTTAAAGAGGCAAGTTAAATTCATACCCCTAAGTCCTAGATTCATTTTATTTTAATAAACTTCAAAATTTTAATAATTTAGAAATTTATTAACTTATCTTTTTCAATCAAGAAAATGAGATTGGTTTCTACCAATTATCCCCTCTATTGTTTCAAACATCAAATAAATTGATTAAGATCAGAGGTTACCCATTTCCCTCCTTAAATTAATCATAAATGTTAATTAAGGCTAAATTTCCCAATTTACACATTTGCCCCTAAGGCTCTATCACTTCATAATTTATCAAATTTAATCCAAATAAGTTTGGAATTGTTATCCTACCTCATTCATGGGTCAATTAAGACATTAGAGGAGAAAATGTAATTTTTCAAAATTTAATTTAATTTATATAATTATTTTCATGCAAAAATAGGATTTTTCAAAGCAAAATCCTAACTTGACCAAGGTAAGTCCTAATCTCTTAAAATTTTTACTGGAGTTAACTATAGACAAGTTAAGCCTTTAGACCAAATTTCATGATTTTTTGAATTTTATATAAATTTTAACAATTATTTTAATTTCTATNTATCATTTATGGTATCGTGCTCAGCTATTTAAACTATTAGATATATGAGGTCTATCCGGTCTCATCATTTTTAAAAATAAAAAAATATACCATCTTCACAAAAATTAAAATTACATTATATATTATATTAAATTAAATTTTAAAATCTTATTTAAAAAAATAGCCAAAAATTTTTCCCCTGATTTTTCCAAGGTCAGGGGGCATCTCTAACCAAAGAAATGAAATTTTCAAGTTAATGGTCCCTTTTTGGTAAAATAATTATAAAAATTAAAATACTCACCATAAAAATATAAAATTTGTTTTGGTAGGTTCACTGTGGTCAGAGAATCCTAAGAAAAAAATAAACTTGGTTTAACTCAATAAAAATAATCCTAATTGTTACAAACCCTAAAAAATGAAATAAAATTAATTTGGAGTAATTATAAATGTAAATGACATAAAAATCATTCTCCACTGTGATTTATTGTCAAAGGAGATTTCCATAAAAATTTCAAGTCAATTGGAGTTAATTCGATCTTTCAAATGGATTAATCAAGTGAAATTGTATTTTTGGCATTAAAATAATTACAATATTTAAAATACTACTTTAAAAATTACCAAAATTGGTTTTGAGAGCTCCTTTTGACCAGAGGAACCTAAGAAAACTGAAATTAGAATTAAAATGATTACTTTATTTTTGAGCTATTTTTAGGCATTTAAATAATTAAAAATTAATTAAAAAACTTAAAAATTGCAAAATTGTAGAAACAAACTAAAATGTCACCCTTGGCTTCTTGATCACTTAGAATCAATTAAAATGATTTTCCTAATTTTTTAAGTAAGGATATTAATTTTAAAGGCTTAAAAATGAATTTTCATTAATTTTTCACTAAAATAATTCCAAAAATAAAATATAAATCACAAAAATATGAAATTTGTTTCTTTAGGTTCCTTGGACTCTGTAAGATTTAATAAAAATACAAAACTTAATTTTATTCTTAAATAATATTTTATATTTAATTAATGCTCACAATAAATAAATAGTTCTACTAATTAATTACACCTCTAAAAATCATGAAAATTGGTCCAAGTGGTCCTTTGGCTTAGGTGAGCCTCGAATAATTTTTTTAAGGATAGAGGTTTTGTTTATTTGAATTATTAAATTTTCATTGAAAATCCCTATTTTTGCAATAGAAATAATTATAAAATTAAATAAATTCAGAAAAACCACATTTTCTCCTCTAATGTTCTAATTAACCCATGAGTGGGATAAAATAAAATTTTCAAGTCATTTGAGTCTAATTTAATGAATTATAGGGTATTAAAACCTTAGGGGCAAAATGGTAATTTTGGAATTTAAGGCTTATTTAATATTTAGGCTTAAGCAAAGGGCTAAATGGGAAATAAATATCTTAATTGATATGTTTTTATGATTGGAATATGAAAGGGATAAATGGTAGTAACCAACCTCACTTTGGTCTTGTAAATGATAAATTTGTAATTTTCTTAAAATTGATGAAATTTCAGAGAATATTTAAATAAAAAAATATTTAGGTGGGGGGTTTGATTTTTGAAAGATCATAACTCACTAATTTTAAGCCCCAATTAATGGTTTTGAAATGATTTATAATTCATGATAAGGATTAAATGCATAAACATGTAAATATTTTTCTAAAATTACAAAATCTACCCATTAATTTTAAAGGGCTTAGTAGTGAACTAGGATTAATCAAAATTTTGTTTAATGATGTTTATAAAATGATCTATAACTAATTTAAAACCTTTTAAAACACTACAAGCCCGTCTTTAAAATCAAAGTGCTAAGTTTCTTAATTATATCAAATTGCCCCTAAGGGCCTTTACCTATATAATTTATAAATAAAACATCAAGTGATAATTTCCCCATCCTTAAGGTTTGCTAGAGCATAAGGGTATGATAGGGATGAATTATTAAGCAACATATTGAGTTTGAACAAACTCGAGACTTTTCAAGGGATTATGAGATGTCTAGGGCATGGTCCCTAGACCTTTCTCATAATCTTTTGGATATCTTGAACTATGATTAAACTCATTATGACTTGCTTGAGAAATCATCTATACCTTGAAATGAATAAGACCCAATAAGATATGACATAGGATCTGGTAGGCACACCTTGAACTTGTACTTCCTACTTTTTATACAAGCATGNGGTGTGGGTAGAGTTAATTTGAGTTTGGTGGACTGTGAAGGTGTATTGGATTCTGTCCTAGTTTCTGACAAGTTTTCAAGCTTAAAATTGAGCTCCGACAGTGAGAATTGGTGAGGGAAAATGGTTGGAATGCACTGAGAGGATCTTATGGAAGCTCTGTGTGAAGTTTGGAGAGGCCTCACTAATGAATTTTCAGCACACCTCCCATGGCCGTGGAGGTGAGTTTTTATAAAAATGGCCATGGGGATGGCTCTCAGGGCATAAGTTTGGGTGCATTGTGGTGCTTAGGTGGAGGGCAGAGGAGCTCCATCAATTGGTTTGGTTGAGCTGGCCTCTAGGTTTGATTTGGGTGAGGTGCCATGGGGTGGCCCTTGGTTTTGAGCTTTTCCGGCTGCTAGGCTGGCCGTCCGACCAAGGGGAGGTGGCTAGGAGCTCAGGGAACCCAAGAGAATATGTCACAGCAATTTAGTGCTATAATACCTAATTTTGGTAAGGATATCTTAAGCACATGCATTTTTGAAAATAGTATCCCTTGATTTGGGGAAACTTTGGTCCATGGCTTTATTTAGGTGATTTCATGGTGTTTGGACTGGTTACTAAGTCCAACTAATGGTTGTGATGGAGTTAATTTGGTGACTTTAGGGTGATTAGGTCACATTTAGTGCATGGGTCCAATTGGGTGCAAATGACCAAAACTTGGGTTTGGGCTAGGTTAACCATGTCAGTTGCTCAATTTGATTTTGCATTTGGTGTAGATGATCATAAGGAATAACTTTGGTGAAGGATGGAAGTCTCAATTTATTGGCAAATGACCAAAAATTGGGTTTTGGGCTAGGTTAGCCATGTCAATGGCCCAAATAGTTGTTTGTTGGTGTATATGATCATAAGGAACAACTTTGGTGAAGGATGGAAGTGGTTTTGAGCTCAATTTAAGGGACTGGTGTAGATGATCACAAGGAACAACTTTGGTGAAGGATGGAAATGGTTTTGAGTTCAATTGGGGGTGTAGATGATCATAAGGAACAACTTTGGTGAAGAATGGAAGTGGTTTTGAGCTCAATTGAATGGTCTTTGGTGAAGAATGGAAGTGGTTTTGAGCTCAATTGAAGGGGCAATTTGAGGGAATTTTGACTTTTAGTCAATTTGGTCATGTTGGACTAGGCTTGGGTCTAGCTTGGGTTAACCTTGGGATAAGTCGAAATTGATTTNCCCCTAAGTCCTAGATTCATTTTATTTTAATAAACTTCAAAATTTTAATAATTTAGAAATTTATTAACTTATGTTTTTCAATTAAGAAAATGAGATTGGTTTCTACCAATTATCCCCCTTGTGTTTCAAACATCAAATAAATTGATTAAGATCAAAGGTTACCCATTTCCCTCCTTAAATTAATCCTAAATGTTAATTAAGGCTAAATTTCCCAATTTACACATTTTCCCCTAAGACTCTATCACTTCATAATTTATCAAATTTAATCCAAATAAGTTTGGGATTGTTATCCTACCTCATTCATGGGTCAATTAAGACATTAGAGGAGAAAATGTAATTTTTCAAAATTTAGTTTAATTTATATAATTATTTTCATGCAAAAGTAGGATTTTTCAAAGAAATATCCTAACTTGACCAAGGTAAGTCCTAATCCCTTAAAATTTTTACTGGAGTTAATTATAGACAAGTTAAGCCTTTGGACCAAATTTCATGATTTTTTGAATTTTATATAAATTTTAACAAATATTTTAATTTCTAGGGTATTTATTAAATATAAAATATTTTAAATGGAGAAAATTAATTTTAATATTTTTTAAAAGTCTCCGTGAGGTCAGAAAACTCAAAGGAGAAAATTTTATTTTTTTCTAGATTTTATTTGATTTATTTTAAAATTCAATATCTTTATTTAGAAAATCAGGAAAAATATCCTAATTGTTGCTAAGTTCTTAGAAAGCCATTTAAAATATTTCCATGAGTTTTATTATTTTTGTTATTTTTAGGGATTTTTAATTATATTAAATATTTTAAAATAGGTTAAAAATCAAGTTTTTATTTTAAATATCATTTTATTTTTAGAAAATACCCTTGATCACAGAAAACTCAAAAAATTAAGTTTCATAATTTTTTGAGTTGTATTTTGATTTTTTAAAAATCATTTAAATGTCAAAAGTAATGTTTATCTTTAAAAATCAACTTAAGTTATCAAATGAACTCAAAATATTTTGAAATTTTTATGGTGAGTTTTCTGAATCAAAAACCATTGTGGAGATCAAAAATTAAGTCATTCAAATGTTTATATTTGCTAAAATAAATTATTTTAATAATTTAGTGTTCATGAAAATGAAGTACATTTTAAATGACTTGACTCATGGAATTATTTCCAAAAGCTTCTCTTGTCATTGTGGACCTTCCAAAATTTTCTTAGAATTTTCTAGTCAACATGCTAATTTCCATGATTGTTTTAAGGAAATAATGTGCAAAAACTTGAAAAATATGGATCTCTGTATAGGGACTTCCTCTAACTTTGGAAAAATCAGAGGATATTTCCCTTGACAGAGGCTACAACATGCCAAAATTTCAAGGCAAGTGATGTGTCAATATGCATGAAGAATCAAATGATTCCAAATAGTGTTTAATTAATTAAAAATAAAATATGCTTAAATTGGACTTGAAATTTATTCCACATTGTTCTCCTCTGTTCACTGAGCAAGAGGGTATTTTTATTTCATTTTTGTGATTTTTCTACACAAAGTTATGAATTTTCTAAGTTAAGGGTATTTAAATAAATATAAAAAGTATTTTTGTGATTTTTCTACACAAAGTTATGAATTTTCTAAGTTAGGGGTATTTAAATAAATAGGAAAAAGCCCTATTTATCTACTTAAACCGCGCGTGCCACCTCAACCTACGACGGCTCCGAAGCTCCACGCGGCACGCGACGCGCTTCAATTTGATGTTGCCATCCACCTCAGCGCTGACTTGGCCCGTTGTTTATGTCCCGAAGCATCATCCAACTCGATCTCCTCCGTCCATTTGATACACGCTCGATCAAACGGCTCCCCATCATCGTCCCCGATATAATGATCCTGTGACCGTCTACACTAAAACCCTAAGATCTCAGCCTAGACTCAACCAAATCACTTCGGATTTGGTCCTATGGACTCGTCTAAGTGAGACGAACACATCCATATGGTAATCATGCAATTAAATTANGGGAAAGGATTTTTTTTTTTTTTTGTGAGGTTGAAAGAATTTAATTGTAAATAAGAAAAAAAATAAGAAAAAAAGATTAATAGTTAATTTTATTTAGGGGGTAGATTATTCATTTTATATTCCATTGTACTTTTGACATGAATGAATGAATGGCCACTAATGTGAGTGTATTTGTGTGTGTGGTGTATTGTTGTAGAGTAATAAGTTATCATTTTAGCGTTAGTCGAGAATCTAATTCACTTTCAGGGTAACAAATATGATAATAGAAACACCATAACTTTTTTTTTTGTGGGAACCTTGTTAACATTAAGGCTTAGTCCAGTTGAAACGAATTATTATGAGTTGGTGATTGCACACGTAGACTCTTATTTGATAGACAGAAAAAAAGGTAATACAAGTTCTCAATTTACAACGACCGTGCACAAAGAGCTCATTACCCCACGGTATGAAGCGATCACAATTGAAAGTAGTAGCTGGAGCTTCAGTACATCGTCTTTGAGATTGACATGACATCTGGGATAATGCATATCTTTGTAGGTTGTTTATTGACTCCACGATATCGATTGTTAATTCTATGTCTACAACACAAATCTTCACTCCTTAAGCTTTGCTACAACCATGGTTGGCGACTGTAGGAGTGCGGAGTATTTGTCGGATCAATGATGCAAAAGTGATGATGGACTTTAGCTCTTTCTCCAAGGTTCATATTTTTTTCCTAGCTCAAAATCTAGGTCTACTCTAAAGAGGGGGGTAGGTTGACTCTATTTATATAGTATGGAAGAAGACTTTCTGCAAATAAAAATGAAATTCAGTTCACTCCATTGGATTACCCGTAGAGATTCCTTCTATCTAACAGTGTTGGAAAAACATTTGAGTGTCTTAATGTTGTTAGAATTGAGCAATCTTGTGCTTTTTGGATTTGTCTCGCCGAGACACTCAATTCAACTATAAGCTTGTTAAATTTAGAATCCGTTTGAAATATACATTGAGAGCCTCCAAAAGTGATTTAATGACTTGATCTAAATTTGATTTGAATCAGATAGGACTAATTTTGGTATTATTGTGTTTGTCTCATTGAGCCAACCAGTTTGTCTATAAGTTATTAGTATTAGAGTTATCAATATTATTTTTAAAATTTGTCACGATATTCATGCATGTCTTTCAAATGGTATTAAAGTGATTTTTAATCAAAGTTTGAATATTTATTATTTAAAATTTGTCTCGATATTCATGCATGTCTTGAGATTCATGCTAGATGAAAATAATTTTTTGATGGTGTATTGATTTTCCCTTGATTTTTGGGATACATTAACTTTATCATTCCAAAATATCAAAATTTGGAATTATGTGTACAAATATATATTCATATAGATTGTAGTGTATATCCATATAAGAAAAGTTCTTTTTGTCTAGTTGACAACTAGATGGTTTCATATTTGTGAGATCATGGGTTCAAATTCTTTGGCCTTCAAAAAATTGAATAATTTTTGCCATTGGAGCAAGTGAAGGCCAGAGGTAGCGGCTGACTGACAGAGGTGGCTGGAATTCAAGAAGCTTGCAGTTTGAGTTGGCCGAAGGCCGGCAGCTGACCGTGACGAGAGCGGATGTAGTCGGAGGATATGATAAGCACGTGAAGGTGGTTGTTGTTAGCTTTCAAAGTTAATTGGAGATGGCGAAAGCTAGTGTTTGTCGATGATAACTACTAAAGCTGGCAAGAGGTGGCAACAACTCGATCCCCAAGTTCACGGTGGTGTCTATGGTGGCGGCTAAACAAGGCAGCCAGCTGCAACCAAATTTTTAAGCTGAAATAATGTTAGATACGAAAGTCATCATTGGTGGGTATCGATAGCAGTGTTCGAAGGACATGGACAATGGGTTGTTATGTCAACGTTCTAGAGATGCGGGATCTAACAACGGGTAACAAGAGCAATCCAGTGGATGACAAAAGGTTGCATCTGTGATTCGTTGGCGTGGATGGTGGGTTGTCATGTTAATGATTTTGAGGATGAGAAATCATATGATAGAATGTTGGAGCAATCTAGTGTACGGTACACGACCACGTCAAAAATCCATGGGCCAACCAATATTGGATATTTTCTTATGTTTTTTTTCTTTGTCATTTGAGCCTATAAATAGGACAAAAAAGAGAAAGAAAGGTGAAGTTTATCTGCCTATTTATGCGATTAACAGGGCTCCCAGAAGAAAAATGATGGAACCCCTTGACCTAATTATGTGATCAACCAGGGTGCCTTTCACGTTGTTGTTGTGGTTTACATAGGGGATTTTCTATGTTGTTGTCATGCTTTCCTGAGGGGATTTCTCATTATGTTGTCATGATTTTTAAGGGAGATTTCTCATGCCGCTACTTTGATTTTTTAAAGAGATTTTTCACATGATATATTGCTTTATGGAGGAGATTACTTACGTCATTGTGACATTTTTTCCAAAGGGAATTTTCAGCATTGTTGTCACATTTTTTTTGGGATATTTTTCGTGCAACTGTGATGATTTCTGGAGGAGATCTTTTGCATTGCCGAGATGCTGATATCTAGAGAATCATACCCCCGTGATAATCAATAAAAGGACCATAACTTTGAGGAGGGGATGCCAACACCATTTGAAGAAGAGCCGACCTTTTATTTGAGGAAATGAAAGATTGAGCTTCTAAAGATCAACCATATCTTTGGTAAGCATTGAAGGTAAACACCATGATAAGAACACATAGACATTTTAGGCTTTCAAAGGGAGGATGTTAGCTTTGAAGAAGAGAACATGACTTTATGAACCTCTTGATAATGAAGATGTTGGAGTGGATTAATATCTTTATTTATGTTGTCATGTCATTTTTTTGTGTTAGTGTGTGTTGCTCTTTCTAGTCTCTTAGTCGCCTGAAGTGATATTTATACATGATGACTATGTTTTTTTTGTACGACTTTCTTTTGCTTGGTATTGTGGTATTATACTTGTTTGTGCACATCTGAGTCTACTCGTACAATTTTTTTTTTTTTGGTTGATACAAGGAAATTAATTCCACACAACTTGCCTCCTAGAGGAAATAAAAAATATTAAAATTCTTAAATTGAACACAGTCTAATTCAGGTGTTGCCCTTAGTAAGAGTTTAGTAACATGAGACACTTACGAGGCTTATTGGCTCTCGAGGTTTCTTTTAGCTTCAAAAACATGGAAGTCTGTACTCAAAATGCATGCACTTTATATAAAGAAAAATTATTTACTTTTGAAGACTCATGCCTTCTAAGTTATTTGTCTTCCAAGGCTTGTATCCTTCTTATATATATAATGTAACTATACTTTTGAGGCATGTAGCCTTCTGACATTTTTTGGAGTGGAGACCATTTCAACCAGTTTCTTTCAGAAAATATTTCTAGTGCAGTCAATATCTACTACTAATTTCCCATTGAGGCATGCTTCTTGAGCTCATTTTTTAGGTGCATGGTAGCTTCTTATTGAGATTTGCAACCTAGGCATGTCTTCTAGAGGTACAATTGCTTCCCATTGAGCCTTGCAATTTAGATTCGACTTCTATGGGTATGTTATCTTCCCATCGAGTCTTGTCACTTGAGCTGAAGTTCCAGGGGCACAGTATATTCCCACCGAGTTTGTATTATATGCTCGACTTCTAAGGGGACGGGTGGAGACTTTCTCTACCACTTTCCCTCAAGGGATCTTTCTTGTGTGGAATGGATCCACTAATAGCTTCCCATCGAGACTTTCCTCCTCGGCTCATCTCTTAGGGGTATGGGTGAAGACTCTGTCTATTACTTGCTCTCAAGGGGTCTTTCTAGTCATGATTGTATCCATTACTAGCTTCCCATCGAAACTTATTTTATTGGCACATCTTCCAAAAGTATGGGTGGAGATCTTGTCTACTAGTATGAGTGCTCGATCATTCCTTGGTGTTAGTCAAATTATGTTTGTTGACAATTAAATCCTATACTGGAAGAAGTTGAAGACAATTCACAAAAAAATTTTGACATATCCAAAGCCATTAGTAGAAGCTCTTACTTGAGGAATGTAAACTGTCATAGAAGAGGTTGAATGGAGTCCCCATGAAATTGATTAAGCCCAAATGCGGTGTTCGAAAATGTTGTGTTTCTCAAGGTTAAGGCGTAAGTCAAAATATAATGTTTTTTTCTTAGAAATACAATTGATGTCATATTTAAGAATGATGTTTGGTGAACATTTGAGTGTCTTAATGATATCAAAATTGAGAAATCTTAAACTCGTTCCACTCGTCTCACTGAGATACTTATTCAACTAAATCTTGTGGAATTTTGAATCAACTTGATCATCCACATGCACTAAAAATTTTCAAAAGTGGTTTAATAGCTTGATTCAGGCTTTATTTGAATTAGATTATAGAAATTTTGGTATTATTGATATGTCTTGTTGAGCCGGTCAGTTTGACTGTACGTTTGCTGAAATAAACTTAGTAATTTTGAATCGAAGTTTGGACATGTCTCATTCAAAAATTTATAACAAGATCCTTACTATGCCTCTAGATGATAAAA
>JXCR01013212.1:0-14082 GCA_002079205.1 Phalaenopsis hybrid cultivar | reverse complement strand
TATATATATATATTAATTTTAACAATTCACTCTATATGAAAAGATCAAAAGTCAAATTTCTCTTTTTTGGACAATTTTATCATGTATTCAATGAAAGAACCCTCCGGATTTTAACATTCACTTACTATAACTAAAAGCTAACAATAACAAATACCATAGTAACAAAAGTTTTGAATTAGATATGTTAATAATTGTATCATTTAGTATATACATGTTATGAGACAGACTACTAGTTCAACTCAAGGATGCATTTTATGACTATGTGCCTTTACCTCATTTGGTAAGGCATATTGGGGCCTTTATTAGATCCCATTGTGACATAATCATAGTGCAACATTTATATAGGTGAGATTATCAAGATAGACTAAAATTATAAAATGTCATAAAATTTTTACTTTTGATCTCATTAAGAACTATAGATCAACATCTTTTTCATTGCAATTTAGAATGATTATATGTATATATAGGAATGGAATTTAAAATATTTAGATATGAGTTATTATCAGTCATTCAATTAACTTTGTTATTATCACATTGAACTTTCTATCTGCATTTTTAATTTGAAGGATGGGTTTCTACTATGTTAAGTATTTTAACCACTCCCTTTTGGTAGAAAGCATTTTTGTGTCGTTGTTTGCATGGTACCTATCATAGTCCTTGGAAGATTTCTATTTGAAGGATCAGATGGGTTATTTAAAGAAATTTATAGCACTTCGAGAGGTAGAAATATTGCCTTAAAATGGATCATATTATTTAGATAAGAAAACCCTTTATGATTTTTTGGTCTACATAACCATTGAATTTTTCCCTAACTTACGAATGCAATATACCTACAAAAGCCCTCGTAGCTAATTACATCCCAAGAGTTGTGGACTTCCGAGAATACTTTCAATTAATGTGTTGGCTCATATTATGCAGGATTATAAGTTAGGTGTTTTTCAAATTTATAAAGTTCTAGATTTAAATAAATTTTTAAATAAGAGAATTTAGGGGTTCAGAAATATTTTCTTGGAATTTAAAGGATGGGACTTACAGTCCAATAACATGTGTCATAAAAAGGCTTGAGAAAGGGTCAGCCAAGTTTACGAAAAAAGTCTATCATTGGGGATGAGATTGAAAAATTATTTTTAAAATTTGGTTTTAATTTCAAAGGGTGGACTTGATTGATTTGTTTTGAAAGCTTAGTTTCAAGGATTTGATTTGAGTTGAAGATTTGATTTGAAAAAGGTTACTTTCAAGGTCTTAAATCTTAAACTAAAGAGACATAATTTGTTAGAAGATTTCTAGATGTAAGTTTCTCTATTAGGAGGTTGAGTAGGTGGACTAACCTAATTTTTGGGTATAATGCCCCCGATCAAAATGCTAACAACATTTCATCATCTTGAATTCATTAGTGTCCTTAAACTATTAGCTAATCAGTTAATTAGATATCTTCACTTAACGCCATAGTGAAGACAATTGTATGACTTCTTACTATTAGGTGGATTGAGGGACCATTGCCAATAACTATGTGTTACTTCTTCTTAGAGCACATAAATAGTTTAATGGGTTAGAGGCTAGTTTTTTTTTTGTATGTCCCTATCCTTAGCAACAATTAGGGGTACTTGCTAGTCTAAACCAGGCTTCTAAACTAATCTATTCTGTGGTCTTGATTTTCATGTTTAAGTTGGTTAAACTGGGCTAGTCTATGGGACATGTAATCTTGGGTTTCATTTTTTAAGTTGGTTAAACTGGGCTATTATATGCGACGTGTAATCTTTTGGGTTTTATTTTTAAGTTGGTTAACTTAGAGTTATAAGTTGATTTACTTAGTGGTGGTTTCCATTATTTAAGTTGGTGAATTTTAGATTTATTTTGGAATTTGATATTTATTTCATGATTTAGTTCAACACTCGTGCTTGTTTGTCAACATTAAATCAAGGTATTCTATATTCAATGTTTTTCTTTCTATCCTCTTATTGTTCTCCATGAGATTACTAGTGTTCGTGTAAAGTTTGGCATTAAAATTTATGTGAAAATTGCAACCTCATATGATTTGATAGAAGGGCATACAAACAAGAGTTTAAGTGATTTGACCATTTTTCTCATCTATTTCTTTTTCTTTAGTTTCAAATGATTTGAAGCTTAAGTGTTTTAAATGTTTTAAATGTTTAGGGTTTAAAAGCTTCAAGTTTATTTCAAAAGAGTAAGGTGTTTGGGAATTTTAATTATGTTAAAGCTTAAAAGTTTAAATTGCTTAAATATCCAAAGTTTGAAAATATAAGTTATTTTTAAAAGTAGTTCAAAGTTTCTTAATGTTGGAATTTTAAAGTATTTTAACTGGTCTTTTAATATTTTATGTGATCTTATAGTATCTTAAAATTAAGATTTTAAAGCATTTTAACCAATCTAAAATTGTTTTTTATGTTAAAATTTAGAGTTAGTTTAAATGATTTAAAGTGTTGTAATATTTTAAGTTATATATTGTAAATGGTTTAAATTGTTTTGAAAGTTGAAATTTTAAGTTTCATTATTTTAAAAGGTTTAAAGGTGCTTTACAAAATGTTTTAAAGAGTTCTAAAAACTAAGATTTTTCATTATTTTACAAAATGTTGTTTTATAGAAAAATGTTATAAAATTGAACTCCCAAATTTTTAAAAAATATTTTAAAGTATTTTAAAATTGAAGATTTAAAATATTTTAAAGCATCTACATATTTTTAAACTTTTTTACAATACACACACACACACTAAAATGTTTTTAAAATTAAGAATTTTGAATTATTTTAAAAACTTTTTAAGTATTTTAAAATCTAATATTTAAAATATTTTAAGGAGTTTTAAATTAAGTTTGCTCTTACACAGAATTTAGGTAAAAGTTATCTGAATTTATAAATTAAACTATATTAGTCATAGGAGCTCATAAGTGGCACATTTTATGTAATATATTTGCACGTGAGAAAGAGAACCTGCACATGAGAAATTATTCTGTTATTATTAAATTCTTTTTTTACTTTGACATAAATATTCTATGAAGAAAATTTAACACAAGGAGAAATGATTAACATATGGAAGATTACTTAACACATAAAGAAGCTTATACATAAAATCTGCCACACATTCATGGAGACAACACATAATATAATGCAAAAGATACACATGAAAGCACATAAGATCATACACATGGAAGCATTGAAACTTAAACATATAAGTAAACTATACATAGGTATTTTCATACATGAAAGTTAACTATAGATAGTGAAAACTATGAATGAAATCAAATAAGATATTGTACATAGAAACACATGAAACCTACATCTAAAAGTACATAAAACTTTACACATTGCAATAAATTATGCACAGAAGAAATTACATATCAAACTTAGACATAATTCATTCAAAATTACGAGTTTAACACATGAAGAACTCAAATTCTACTCATGGTTCTTTGAATATCATGGATTCAACAATTGGGGAAAATATATTAAGTTTGCAAATGGAGGTAAATTATACATAAAATAAAACAAATATAAAACCTACATTTGATAGCATATGAAACCTACATTTGGAGATAAAATCTGCTTGGTAAAGACTACACATATAGAAGATTTATACATGCAAAGAGAAGGCACATATAAGTAAACTATACATTGAATTATTATACATAGAAACAAACTACACATGGAAATCCTACATATAAAACAAAATACACTTAGAGTAAATTACAAATAAAGATTACAGGTGAAAGTAAGCTGTATATGGAAAAATATGCAAGTAAGCCAACTGAGAAAAAAATTGGTCATGTGGAGGAGTATTTGTAGAAGTTAAACATGTAAAGTAATCAGTTCGGATAGGATTTGGCTATATGAAGAATGGAAGAGGGGGTGGTTGGTTTGGCCATGATGGGAAGGAGAAAGGTGAAAGGAAGAAAGACATAGGCTAGGGTTTCAGCTAGGGTGAAGAAGGGCTAGGCTAGGGCTTCAGCTAGGGTGAAGAGTAACTAAGGTATTGAGTTAAAGCTGAGGAGGGCAGAGACTTGGGTTTCAGCTAGGGCGAGGAAGGTCTAGACTTGGGTTTTAGCTATGGTGTAGAAGGGATAAGGTTTTTGCTAAGATGAGAAAGGGCTAGGCTAGGTTTAAGAGAGGAAATTTGAGAAATAGACAAGTGGTGAACCTTGGCCTAAGAAAGTGAGGGAAGTTTCATATATGAATGTAAGTGAATTACACTTGTTAACTATTCATGCATGGATAAAGCACATATAATATTTACAGAGGGAGAACCACATTAAATGGTTGAAGTAGATAGAAAATTTTCTTAGAAATTTAAGTTAACTCCATAAAGGAAAACCTTATGAAAGTGAACATTACATTGGCATACATGAAAAATGACCACATGGAGAATATATTAATTTTACATAAAAAAATATAGAAGATAAACATCAAAAAATGATACATGGAAGTAACTAAATAAATAATATATTAAATGTCATAAGAAAATATACAAGATAGACTTCACATAATCCTACATGAAAGTAATTACATATAGAATAGATGAAAAGTGTAGTGGTTTGAAAACGAGAAGAATGAGAAGAATGAGAAGATTGAAGAAGAAGAAGAATAAGGAAGAAGTGTGTTGATCAAGAGAAGAAGAAGGTTATGAAAGAAGTGTGTTGATAAGAAGAAGAAGAAGAAAAAGATGTATAGAAGAAGAAGTAGAGGAGGAAGAAGTACAAAATAAGTCGAAGATGAAATGTAAGATGAAGAAGAAGAAGAAGTGGTAGAAATGCAGTAGTGGAGGAAAACTTACAGTGCTATCTAATGAACCCCATGAAAGGGAAGCAAATTGAATTTGAACACCAAAGTGGGATAACAAGCCAAGGAGAGAGAGCAAGTGGTGGAATCTTTCTCTTAAAGTTGAGGAGGGGACTCTGATGGCTCTCATATCTCTCTCTCACCCATTGCCTTCGTCACATGTCGTTCTATTTGTGAAGAGTAGTCATTTTGTCTATCGTTTTATGCCCCCCCTTTTTTGAATAACTCTTTATCACAGATCATATGGGCAATCTGTAGAAGTGACGAATCAGAGGATTAATGTGTACAATAGAAAAAATTGGCTTAAAACACTTTGGGGGCACACCCACAAAGGAGACCTTACGAAAGTGACCTACAACGAGAGATTCAGGTTTTTGTACCATTTTTGGGGATTCACACCTTCCTGTAAGGTCGTGCATATGCGGGCGATGTAAAGAATAGGAGTAAGTATTGTCCGGTCGTGCATACGCAGACGACCAACTTCCCACATGCTACTCCTACTGTTCTTTGCATTGCAGCAGCTTTTATAAGACTGCTCAATTTTTGTTGTGGAAGTCACTTGGCGTCAATAATGTTTCAAGTCCTACCTTTGGTGTTGTAAAATATTCATCTTTTATAGAACGAAAAGTGTGTTATTATATGTGTTGTACTAATCAAGAGAGACTAATGACAATTCTTATCTCTTGTTCAGTTATTTGTGATTAATTTTCAATTTGGTCACCCTTGAGTGAACGATATGCTCAATTATTTTGACTTTTTGGTTTAATATTCTCTTGTTTCGTGGGAGTGTAAGATTGCATGCATGTTTTGATTCAAATGCTAAATGTGGGTGATCCATTGATATAAATTCTTCAATGATATGTAAATTCTTAAGACGATTCTATCATAAAAAATTACGATGAATACTAAATTCTTCAATGATACTTAATCATTAATATTGAAAAAAAATGATTCACTATATATAAAAGGGTTGTAACTCTTGCTAAGAAAAATTCAACAATCTTAAATAAAAATGAGAAAAGGAAAGCTGGGAGATGAGAAGGAAAAGAAAAAGAAGATATCGAAGCTTTACAATAGAGAAAATAAGAAGAAAGAAGGACAATCAAGAATGATCTCCATTCATCTTTTGAGTTCGAAAGAAGTGATTGTCATAGACAAAGTGGCATCTTTATTTTACTACATACATATAAATGTAGGCAAATCTTACTAAATTATATAGATATGTGTTTTGCTTTTTGAAGATCCATTGCCATATTTATACTTCCATCTTCAAAACTATTTTTGCTTAATTTTATGGCAATCATTCTAACAACTGTTACCAAAGCTTTGGTCTAAGAAATCACTTTCATATTCGATCATTTATGAAGGGAAGATCAAAGTAGATAATTTTGATGGCAAAACTTTTGAATTTTTTAAGTTGTAAACATACAACTATTAAAACCAAAGAAAGTTTTATCAACCATTAAAAGGAGTAGTAAAGCAACAATCAAACAATTAAAAAGAATTAGAGTTGATGAACATATAAACTCAAGGAAATCGCATATCCCAATTAATGCTAAATTCAATCTTCACAATAAAATGACAATAGTAGCCATCCTGATAGTACTCCTCTATATTTGTAAATAGCCTACAAAAATGAGGTCAATAATACGTGTAAGTTATGTAATTTCATAATGATACATGGTGCCTTCAATGTTGATTACATCAATGAGGTAGTTGAGCTATATGAATATGAAGTTTGATGATGAGTTCCATACACCGAGCTTTGGGATGTCATTATAATAGTTATCAATAGTTCTTATAGATCACCCATAATGAAGCTTGACGTCAAAGATCTTATCTTTACTGAGGATGGTAGATGATGAAAAAGTGGAACATATAAGTATGTCTTATTTTGTTCTTTCATATATTAAAAATACAGCAATTCTCATGTATTGTTTGTCAACAACATGTGAAAAGGATTATAGGAAAATATTTAAATAGCATCAACACTTGGGACGGGTAGGTTTTGATGCAAATATTTGTGTCAGATTCATGGCGATTCTTATTAAAGATGAGTTTTGTGTCGTCGTATGCCAGTGAGTTTTGTTCGTAATATTCCGATGCAGATATTTAGCATTGGGATTGACGGCGACTTGATTTCTCATTATATGTCACTTAATAACAGTGGCAGTGCAAACATTAAAGTTGACCTAAATTGTAGTATCTTACATAGTCGACGCAAAATCTAACGCCAAGCCCTTAAAATCACCCGTGCTCGCAGACTCATTCGTGCTCTCCACGGTTTTGTTGTTGATCGTACCTCCCCACGCTATTCAATGAACTCGTGACTGTCTCTTCTTCGTCAACCGTCCGACGACCAGACGACCTCTCCGGCAACCGTCCGACCGCTTTCTGAGTGCTCTGAGATAATTTTCATTTTCCCCCATATTTAATTTGTCGATTCCTTTGTTTCTTTTCTTTGTCAAATTAATCAATTTTGCTTTAGGTTTATGTATTAGGGCTTATCTATGCCTTATGGGGTGTTGGCTGCATGTAGAAATTAAGNGGGTGCCTTTTCTAGTTTTCTAAGAATAGTCAATAAAAAAATCCTATGGCTAGACCTTAGGCTACTAAAGAGTAAAAACTAAACCTCAACGAAAAGTGAGGTCA
This sequence comes from Phalaenopsis hybrid cultivar, assembly GCA_002079205.1. Taxonomy (NCBI): domain Eukaryota; kingdom Viridiplantae; phylum Streptophyta; class Magnoliopsida; order Asparagales; family Orchidaceae; genus Phalaenopsis; species Phalaenopsis hybrid cultivar. The sequence continues at coordinate 6,641 of JXCR01013212.1, read as the reverse complement.
ACAATCCCCTGATTTTTATCGTNAGCTTCCAATTATGTTTTAATGATTTAATATAAACTTGTTTGAACTCGGATCGAACCAATTTTGGTATCATCGGGTTCGTATTGTCGATATGATATGTTTGAATATAAACTTATTAACAGGTGCCATATATGATCTTTAATTTGAATCTAGNATTCACTTCAGTCCATCATCTTTAGGTGGAATTGATGAGTTGGCAGATGTCAGCTTTTGGGAGGCCAAATTACTTTTGTAAGGAATGCGGCCTTTCATGCATAATCCCCTCTCAATAATCACTCAATAACCTCTGTGAAGATTATTGATGGGTTATTGTGCAGTTATTTCAACATTATTTTGAGTCATTACCCTCCGCGGTTATACTTTTACATTTTTTCTGCCGTTAGGGTATTAATTCCAAATAACGCCGAAATAACTCGGCGATAACCCCTCAATAGGTGATTGAGAGAGGATTACACACAGAGAGCTGCGGGCATTTTTCGTACATAAATATTTACCCTCATTCTNTGGTCCTTCCACAATCAATGAAATTTTGCCAACTGTATCATGATTCTTCTGATGTTGCTTCTAGAATTGCTACCCTCATTAAGGTTATCACGATTTTAAGGGACCTTGCTTTGAATAATTTCTCCCAAACTCCATTGTTTGATTAAGATTTCGATCACCTCTTTGAGTTGAAAACATGCTTCGATATTATGGCACAATTTCAATGGAAGTGATAATATTTTCTCTGGTTTCCCACATTTAGCCTCACCAGAGGTGGCCACTTAAAACTATACTTATCATAAACCATTAATCAAGATTTTGGCATGTGATGTGTTAAGCGACATATATTCCTCTAGTCGTGCTTCATGTTTTTGCGATTGAGTAAGAAAATTATAGTTTTTTGTGGCTCATACTTCTTTTGCTTAGATGCTTGAGTATTATTTGCGGGGCTCTTCTTACAATTTCTTGATTATAACTCAAATTTCTTTTTGTGCATATTTATAGCTCTTTCAACTGTAATTTGTACATGAACATGAAGAATGAGGTTAGCATATAAACGAACTATATTTCGCATCAAAGATGAGTAGAATGGACTAGAAATAGTCCCTTTAATAAAACACCTTCAGTAGTTATGGATCTACTCCTAATATTTGATGAGCTTCGATAAAAAATCTTAGGAAATAATCTTTTAAAGACTATCCTCATTTTTTAGAATCCTAAAAAGGTGAGAGGGGCCCTTCATAATTCTTTAATTAGCGATAAATTGCTCCACAAAAACCTAAGTGAGTTCATTGAAGGTATGAATGTTTTCCCTTGGGGGTGAATAAAACAAGTGTGAGATTGACCTTTACGGTTCACAGGAAAAACTTGCCAAAGGAGTGCATCATAGGATATTTTTATAAGCATTATGGTTCTGAAGTGATCAACATGATCATATGGGCCATACATCCATCATAAGCATCAACGCTTGAAATTTTAAACCATGTTGGAATAATGTGTTAAATGATAGTCTCTCCTAATGAAAAGACTTCTAAAAACAACTTGAATGGAGAAAAGGCTTATATCCCTCATAAAGAACTCTTTATGTACTAGATGTTGTAATATGTCATATGAATTATGGGTAGCCAAATTACATTCTCCACACTTGCTGGAGGTTTTTTGGTTGTTACTTAGTTTGACCACATAAGGAGGAAGTGTAGAGCTAGTAGAGTCCAGGAATTCAGTATTTTGAAGGGGACTTCAGTGTGTGGAGAGGGTGTCAATTGTGCATCTCTAGTCAATGGATTTCAAAGTAATTATGCCTCTCCAGTATGCATAACCATCAATTATCGAGACTCATGTAAAAGTCAAATAATTTCATTTTGAGACTCCTCCATTCTCATACATAATTTTTAAATGGTGTTAAGGATGTTCCTTCACATGCAGGATAATGTGTATCAATGGGAAACCGATTTGAGGATTGGTGTTCCTCACTTCAAAAATGCACCTTGGAATTATGGGTGTTAAAGCAAGAAACACATGCATTATGCTTGTTAGCAATCGATGAAGTGTAGAATTCTATCAATAAGACTTCATTTTTTGCATAAGGTGTCAAACTGATGCCTGTTAGTAGATTCTAGACAGCAGTGTGCTAATTTAATGTCTTATTGTTGCACAATGATCCAACATATACAAATAAATAAATAGGTTAGAAGAAAAGAAACTGTGATCTTTAGAAAAACATGAAAAAATGAAAACACCATGGAGCCTAGCCCAAACAAAGTAATCCACTATTAATGTGCAAGTATAAAGATGCCCCCTTTTCCCCCACTCGGTAGAGCAAGATTACAATTTTACATCAAATATAATACTTGTCCGTATAAAATAAAAAATATTTTAAGAGTAGAGAGAGTCGTTGTACACAAAATATGGCTATCACAATCAATTGTTAGGAATTATCATCGAATTTTCAATAGAATGTAATTTATTGCATAATATTTGAGATATGAGTTTACACTGTATTCGATATAAGTTGTTCCACTGTTTTTCTGATATGTCCTTCCTTACTTCATATTGGTGTATTTCGTTACACTGTAAGGTTCACTGATGATGGTGAGCAAGAGCAGTTGGCGATGGTCAGCTGTGGCTGGCGAACGGTTGTCAATAGTGGTCGGCAGCTACTTATGCCAAAAAATATTATTAGGTTTTTAGTCTCCCCATCCAACTTAGGAGAGGTGGTATATTTATAGCCCCTGAGGACGAACATTTTGGTAATTTGGCTAGTAACTCCCATAATCACCTGATTAGAAGGTTCATATTCACTCCTCTTGATCACACAAGAATTTTTTTAATGATTTTAAGGGTTTTAGTGGCATCAGAATTAAATGATCTTAGGCTTGCTGGACTCCTTGCGTTGGGATGCTAACCGAAGCTTCCAATTATGTTTTAATGATTTAATATAAACTTGTTTGAACTCGGATCGAACCAATTTTGGTATCATCGGGTTCGTATTGTCGATATGATATGTTTGAATATAAACTTATTAACAGGTGCCATATATGATCTTTAATTTGAATCTAGAATATTTCTTGCGCAAAAATATATTGAGATTCATGCCAACAGGTAAGATTTTTAATGGTGCGTCAGTCCTAATATACTAGTTTTAGCTAAGCTTAGAAAGTTTTTAAATATCTCTTAAGTATTAGTCAATTATGATCAATTAATGTCTAATTTGAACATACAAAACCACAAAATGCATATTCCAAACTTTAAAGAAAGATTTACAAGCAACTCAATTTCTATGTATTCAGATATCCAACACTTAAAACTTCAATTCTATATCTATGCCACAATATCTAAAACAAGATTTATCTCATCTTTTAAAAATTAAAATAATAATATTTTTGATGTGACATTTAAGTATTTGGGTGGTTTACAGGAACAGGTTTAGGTTTAAGATAGAAATTTAAATAAGTCCGAATAATTTTGTGTAGCGCAGAGAAGCATAAAAGGTTGTGCCCGAACGATAGAAATTAATCAGAATCATTTAAGATAGTAGGAACTGAAAACCATGCTTCGACTTTCATAGAAATTAAAGCCAAATTAATAGCACGGCTCTTTTTAAACAACAGAAGAAAAAAAAAACAGAGTACTGGGATAAGACTCACTCCAGTTTTTGTTTCTTCACGGGAATCGAGAGATGACAATCATTCAAAAGCCAGAAAAATAAAGTACGCAGTTTTCAAACAATTAATAATCCATATAATTTATAGAATACCATAAAAATTACTTTAATATTTTATTTCCAAATTTAATAATGGCCATAAATTTCTTCATTTTTTTTCAATTTTATACTAAAAGTACAAATTCTCTATTTAATTTTTTACCTAAAGTCTAAATTAAAAACTAATTAATAAAAACTTTGTATTTTTAAATACCATGCAAAACAAAATAAGAAGAAAAAAAACCTTAGTAGCTGGACATAAATTTTTTCCATCAACATTCTCCCTCTAATCAATGAATGCTCCTTCCCCTCCACTGAGGTAATCTATGAACAATATCGATTCTTCATTGAATACCAATATTGAAAAGATATCAGACTCATTAATGACATTGGTAAGATTAGCCTCTGTCCTCTTCCACAGCAGCACTAACAAATAGAAAGAACATGACCCCACATCTCCTTCCCTGTCAAAAAATATGAGTTGGCTTTGTCGCCCCCTGCCGTCCGCTCCAACGCTGTTTAATGAGCGGGTCAGGAGACCACTGAGCCCCGATATTTCATAGGCTCTTCGTGAAGACTATAACTCCCCCACTGTATTGTTCTTATGTCATTATTGTTCATTCACTTCAGTCCATCATCTTTAGGTGAGTTGGCAGATGTCAGCTTTTGGGAGGCCAAATTATTTTTGTAAGGAATGCGGCCTCTATGTCTCAATATGGGGTTATTTACATACGCAAAACGCACGCAGCTCTTCATGCATAATCCCCTCTCAATAATCACTCAATAACCTCTATAAAAATTATTGATGGATTATTGTGCAGTTATTTCGGCATTATTTTGAATCATTACCCTCCGCGGTTATACTTTTACATTTTCTCTGACGTTAGGGTATTGACTCCAAATAACGCCGAAATAACTCGGCGATAACCCCTCAATAGGTGATTGAGAGAGGATTACACACGGAAAGCTGCGTGCATTTTTCGTACATAAATATTTACCCTCAATCGGTACCAAATAAATCTAGTGAACTGTCACTGCTATTCATGGAGAAGGGTACCAAGGAAAATAAAAGCGTTGGTTTTTTACTAATGGCATGGTGTATGTTTTTCTTACAAAGTCCCTAGAATATAAATAATTTTACTTTTTGAGACATTCGAGCAAATTTTGTAACAAACACATGCATACTGTACTCATGATCTCTTGAAAGGATAAGCTCTCAACCAGCACATTAAAATGATTTCAATCATTAAAAGATTTTATTTGCTTTGCAACGAGTTCAATGATTCAATTTTGATCTTATTTTCAGCTTTTAAAAAATAAGATTGGCTTTGCATATAAAACTTAATGGGGCTTTTAAGTCTATTAAATGTCATAGGTAATCCATGTACATAAAAGAGGATAAAAGCAAACACTATTCTCTAGAATTCTCAAACATCTATGTTTTTCACTACAATAAATAAAACAGAGCTTCAGTAAAGCAAAAGCAAAGCAAACAAAAAAAAAACTACAAATAAGATAAACTTGGCTGACAGGTCATGAGACTTCAGGAATGAAGGGGTACACCCTGCAAGTTAGGTAAGGTGACTGAGCGCAGCAGCTCCAAGGAAGAAACGAGCCCCAAGAAATGTGAAAGGATGGTGTTAGCAGAAGCCTGCAGTAGTTAACAGTGTTGCGTTAATCAATTTATATAATTTGATACTAAGAAGGAATCAGAAGAGCGGTAAAGATTTTATTATTTTCAATAAAGGATTTCATAAGAACTGTCTGATTCTATTGTTGGATGCAATTTTTGTGCAGTTAAACCAATCCAAAGCATAGGAGGATGACCAAAGGATCTTCTAAACCATTGTAAATTGGAATCAATAGAAATGTGAAAAAGTTGAGATTAATTGAAGATACTTTGGGTAAAAATGTTTTAGGCGTTTCAGCGGAATAGGGTTAGTTGTTTAATAGGCAAAAATTAGGTTCGCTCCGCTATAATAGAATGTTATGGGTTCAAATTATGAAAATAGCTTTTTAAGTAGGATGACATTAATGTATCAAACATTCTCTAAACTTCATATTGGCCGAAAGCCTATGCATGGGTACAATCAATTTTTCCGCGTCTAGAAATGGTAGACTTGTTATAAGGCTTTCAAGAGGTAAAACTCTTTGTTCATTATAAAACACCTAATCCTAAATATTTAAGTCCATAGAAATTTTATAGAAATTCAACAGCCTCTTTGCCATACTCAACTTAAAAAAAAGAAACACCCATTAGATTGCCAGGAATTCAGATGGAGATTTTTATGAGTTAGTATCATCCAATCCAACTAAAAAATAGTGGTGCAAATTGGGTTAATTGTCTATAAGCCTAGCAGGCGAGCTAGCAATTGGCTTCAAAAACACAAATTAAATGGGCTTAAGAAAAAAAAATTATTAGTCAATTTAAACCCATTGTCATTATAGAGCATGAAAAGATTTAGGATTTGGAAAACAAAGTGAGACTCTCTTTGTTGTATAATCCCAATTGTAGTTGTTACTTATGCCCTTCATATGCTTCTTTGGAGTCCTTGCTTCAATTTCTCATCACAAACTTCTTCACTAACATTATATCGTCATACACTGCATCCATCCTATACTTGCTAGTTCATCAAATATCATGTCATCTTGCCTCCATCATGCTCTCGTTTTGAATGATTCCCCATCATCAAATTGCCTCTCATAACCAGACTTGGATCATTCCTCTATAATCCATGTAGTCCCTCATTGATCGATTCTCAATAAAATTTTGAAATCTCACGATTCTTTTTTTATTTGAAAAAGTCATTCTACTCCTAAACTTAGAAACCACAATTTGTATCTTCTTAATATGCATGTTGGTTGGCTTCTATTTTGATTAATGATGTGTAGAAAATAATGCTTAATTTTCTTTATATTTTGCATATTTTTATGG
>JXCR01013196.1:60224-86118 GCA_002079205.1 Phalaenopsis hybrid cultivar | reverse complement strand
CAGTAACACCAGAATAACACAAGAGTAAGACCAATAAACCAGAAGCCTAAAACCATAGTAACGAAAAAATAAACATAATAATACCAAAGCACACTGTAGAACATCACCCAAAAGATAGTAGATAAACACCTATGTTTACATGCAGTAACACCACAGTAATACACGAATAACACAAGGGTAATACAAATAAACCTGAAGCCTAATACCATAGTAACGAAAAAAAAAACTATAATAATACCAAACCTCGCTGTAGAGTAGCTTCCAATAATACTACATGAACACCTACGTTTACATGGAGTAACACCACAGTAACACCAGAATAACACAAGGATAACACAAAAAAATCAGAATTCCTAAACCATACTAAAGAAAAGAAAAAAACCATAATGATAACAAATCACACTGTGGAACAACATCCAAAAGATACTACATCGAACACCTACGTTTACATGGAGATAAAACTAAAGCCTAAGCCACCTAAACGGTACTAAATAAAACGCAAGAAACAAGAGTAATAGCAGAGTAACACCAGAATAACACAACAGTAACACCAAGACTCACTTCATCTTGACCTTCAAAGTTCAGGTTGAATGATGGCATCTCAACGTTCATGGAGACTTCCGGCATCTCAGGACATGAAACTTNCCCAAACTCAATCATTAAGGACCACGTTTCTTCGAACTCCTCAGAATCACACTTGCTCAAGCATTTATAGAATAGACCACAGACACTCTTAGTGCGCACTCCACAGTGAACTTTGGAAGANTGCATACCGTGATTTTATCGAACGAGTCGACGCCATGACCTTCGTTTCCGCCGGAAGCTCCGCTTTGCCGAATGGTTTCGCCGGAAGCTGCGTTGCGCCGGAGATTTTCGCCGAGGAAGAAGTAGGCCCTAAACTCTCGTAACAGTGTGTAAAGTTGAAATGTGATTCGGGAAAAGTAAAAAAGGTTCGGGTAATTCATCGGGCCGGGCCACTAGGTCATTAAATTTAATATTTATTTTAATTTTATTTTGAAATAAAAGGTGGGACCGTTGTTTACAGCTGGCACAGTTTTATTGGCTACGCACCTTCCTTACGGTGCGTAGTACTGATGGAATAATTCTTCCTTTTTTGAGAGTCGAATAACACCATTGAGGGAAGCATAGGAGGGCCCTCGGGATCGCATGGTGTTCTTTGGCTGGGGCAAGTGCGGTGAGGGCAAAGAGAAGTGAGCGTAGCAGAGGCGGCGCCGACAAGAGAAAGATGTGTACGTCTGTGTATTGTGAGCTGTAAATTATTTTAATAGATGATTTTATTGAATCAAATTCTAGGTGTATACCTTCAGTTTTGGAGGGGAATGGTTGACGGTGAAGTGAGGAAGATTGACTTGCGCAAACTTAGGTAAGTAAAAGTTCAAGTTTAAATTATAATTTAATTAATGAATTTAACTAGGATTTCATAAAATAAAATTATGAAATTTTTTTAATACTTAAATAATGCAAATTTAATAGCTTATTAAAATGATAACTTATTAAAATTTTGTAATATGAATACTTATATTTAGAGTTCTAATTTTTAGGAGAGTCGACATTAAGACAAATCAAAAAATAAATTAATCAACATCGAGGCGAATACTCGTACTTTTAATATATGACAATATTTTCGTTCTTCTCCAATATTTTGAATTAGTATTAATAATAATTGTACAAGTTTTATTTTGATTTATTTGTACTTTTCTTAATTAATCACATTGCTATAAATGTATATAACTATTTACTATCATGCATTGTTGTAATAATAAATTAAATTGAATGCAATGAACACATTAATGATATTTTTGTTGATTGTTTATATGTGCATGACTGACTATGGTGCATTCGTTTTTTTATGGTATAAGCGAGGGAACACTAATGTACACATACACTTAAATGAAATAAAGGATATTGATATTGAAATACCTTAAGTGATACAATTTTTAGACGATGCTTCTGTGACGGTTGTACAAATATAAATAATATAAATATGTTATTGATCTATTAATATTGATTAAATAATAACAATTGTTTATATTTATTTATTGAAAACTTAACTGACATGCATATTGTTTTCTTTTATCTTGTATTACTTTGGGTTAAGGAGTATGAGTATTCATTAGCTTTGTTTAAATTTTTTGTTGTCTTAAATTAATATTTCATATATGATTAAGTGATCAAAAGATGAGCGACAAAAGGAAAAATGTTTATAAAAGACACAGACGACTAATAATATATTGTTTTTATTTTAATTGATTAGTGACTCTTTCATTTGTTAATAATTAATTTTTAAAAAATAAATATGAAAAAAATTAATTCTCATCATTTGACCGTTTGTACATTTTTTGGTAATTCCAAGTCCCAGGTTGGGTCGTGACAGGAACTGAGAGGCGTTACATCTACATTCCATTTTATGGGGAGCCTCAAATTTTTTTGCTTAAACCTCTACGTTTGTCATGGTTTTTATGAGCTATACTTTTTTATGTATGCTTTGTTGGGTTGTGAAAACTTCAACATCTTGAGGACTGGTGTTTTGAAATGTAAAGGAAAAGAAGAAAAATCATGTGGTTCAGACAGGTCATTCGTGAATTTTGTAGCATTATGGAAATCGAAGCATAACAGGAGCTTCATTATTTAGGATATTCCGCGAAATTTGTCAGTTTTATGGAACCATATTAGAAATAGTGTGAGCTTTAAGTCCTCTTTTGCTAATAATTGTCCTACAATTTTAAGGAACTTTTCAAAGTGGTTTGTTGATCAAGCCGGATATTTCTTTCTTTAATAATAAATAAAATTACAATGTTTTCACTTCAAATGTTTTATGGAGCAGAAATCAGAGATATTTGTTGTTTCTATCATCATCCTCTAGGTCAGAGAATACAGAAACGTAGAGTGTATCATGATTGAGAGCTATGAAACACGAACACAGAGACACAAATACGGCACTACACAATATGTGAACACAAGACAATTGAAAAAAATATGACGCGACATGTCATGTACATGTTTTTATATTTATATAAAAAAATATTTTCATTATTCTTTTTTAAAGACATCACAAAATAAATTTGTAAGAATAAAATTTAACTTCATAAATTCAACATATATTATAAGGCCTCATGCTTATGCAAATTAATTTTTTAAAATTAAATATATAATATGTTTTCAAAGAATTCATCCAACTCATCAACTAAAATTTTAAAAAAATCTATGATTACAAAGAGGGAACTACTAATGCTCAACATCGACGAATATTTTATGCACTTTCGATATTCGATTTTAATAATAGAAGTGGGAGCTTCAACATGATGGGGGAGGAGGCGGTTTCAACTATGAGATATAGTTAGAGTTATATGTATATTTATAATTTTCTGCTTTTTGTGTTCCATATGTTCTGAAATTCTATTTAACTCATGTCCGATGGGCTGTTGAGATGTGTCTAGAACGCTTTCAAGCCCAAAAAAAATTTAGACATATATTTTGTAGTGTCAGAGAAACGTCTGGGTTTGTCAAACAAGTGTCTGATTATGTCGGATATGTTTTAGTGTTCGCATGTGTCCAACATGGGTACGACACATTTTTAGACGTTTCAGTGCTACATAAATTGAGATTCTACTGCATATCTAAAATGTGATGATATTTGAATAGGGAAAACATTTTGGAGATTAGTTTAATGTATGTTGGCCTGCTTTATTAATATCTGCAGTAGCTTCATCACAAATTGTCAGGAGTTGGTTTTCTTACTCATTCTTTACTATCAACTATTTACAATTTGTGTTGTTTGCTCTATTTCAAACAATTATTTTTTGTGAAACTTCTATTCGTGAGATATTTAACATATTGTTTCTTCCTTTAACATTATTTGAATCTTAATATGTCAACATGCCTTTCCAATACATTTTAATGCAAGTTTCATTTAATTATATCCAAATACATGTATTTCTACGAGAAGTTTTAGTTTTAGGTTAATTGGGACTAATTTCAAACCAAACCAATTCGATTTATGTACCCCGAACTCGAGTTGTTTTAATTTGGGCTAAAACTCGATCTTGAGTTTGGCATAAGATCACCTCTCATAGGAACAAGAGGGCATGCATGAGCATGGATGTGTTTTGATGAGGAAGTATAATTTTTTTAGCGATAATGGTGACCACAATTAATGTAGGATTTGAATTATTGTCACTATGGTGAAAGCAAATATGTCAATGATGAATATGCTACGTGAAAATGTGATCTAGATTAGGCGGGCGTGGCACTTGTAAAGGCACATATAATAATGTTGAAGGAGCCGCATTGACAATTAGATTTGATTATTGGAGAATGCGATTAGCTGAAGGCAAGTGGGTGATGCACGTAAACATGACTAATGATGGTGGAGGTGATGGGGACTACCACAACAGAGAGAGGGAGAAAGGGATGCGAGAGGTAGCCATCATATAAAAGTGCAATGTTAGAGTTGCTTTGTAATGTTTTGTGTCGAACTAGGGCACCTAGCATCAAGAATTAAGTCTAATTTTTCAGAACCCGTATTGTCATGATTGAAATTTGAAACATAACTTATTAATGACTCAAGCCTGTCTATTGATTAATTTTTGAAGTATTTTTCACTTATATTGTTTTATATTTTCCCATTTGCAATATTAGCCAAAATTTTCTAAATATATTTTTTAAAATATTTTCTTCAATGTATTTTTAGTCTCTATGATAGACCACACCATTGACATGTTATAAAATTTTATCACAAGTCTAGAGTTTGATCCAATCTCCACAATATTTGATCCATTGATATGAATATTGCTGATGGGGAATAGGTGTGGGCGCCCTATCCTATTATCTATACACAAATGTTTAAGTATTGATAATAGGTGCATTATTTTAAAATATAATACCAAAGTTTTTTTACTTCNTTACAGCTGGCGCAGTTTTATTGGCTACGCACCTTCCTTACGGTGCGTAGTACTGATGGAATAATTCTTCCTCTCCTACACATCAATTTATACACGAAAAAAATCCTTTCGTGTTCCCAATCCCTCTCACATCATATCTTCATCTTCCAGACCGCTTGATTACTCTTCCTCCTATGACTGTTCGACTCTCCACTTCCTCACCTTCGGTTTCCTCATTTTCTCTCCCATGGTTAACTTAAAAGGGGCCCAATGCGAAATTTGATCATGTAATTATTCATATTTTTCCTGTTTGGCAGACTTTTGGTTAAAACCTGCTCAAATACTGCTACCAAAAAGCCCCTGAAGGCAATGATTTTGAACGCCGTATACAAGAGAAATGAAATAAAAAGAAAAATCGACTCACATCCGTCTTTGAGATTCTCTTCCTGGAATTTCTTAGGTATATGATTGTAGCTTCTGGATGCCTCGCATCTCCAAACCAATTTTCTTCTAATGGTAACCCCGATGAGATTAGAAGACGAGAACAGAAACTTCGCGCTAGGTAGGAGCGAGTTCAAGAGGGCTGTGCTGTTGGATGAGCCAACAATCATTCTTCCTTGCGATAATGGATCAACGTGAGAAGATGAGAAACTGGCAGTGGCGGCGGAAACGGTGGCGACCGCCATGGCACCGAGCTCACGGATGGGGATCGACTATCGAGGGCTAATAAGATTTCAGTCCATTCCGTGACTAATAAGAAGACACATTTTACTTCTATTATTAATCGATATATGATATTAACAAAACTTAGCATTTTGCTTCATGCATTATTTTAAATTATCATTCAAAACTTTATATTTTATGATAAAATTTTAAGTCATATTTTATTTATTTTTATCAAATTCTTAATAGTTTGATCCTGACATCCATGAATGCATAGATTTCACAATTCAAAATATTACATTAGTGTTAATTTTATAAATAATAATACTTTAAATATTAGTTATGTAATAAAATTTTTCGGCTTTATGTTCCTATGTGAGGATGTGTTGTTTGGTTGTATTCGGTAGTTGTTGGCTTCTACTTGTTGGTTCTATCAAGCTTGTTTTTCTTAATGTGATGATTGACTCTATCATAATTTTTTGTTGGTTGTTTTTTTTTGTTGTTAATAAGATGAGTGGATGATTGCTACTTGTTGATTAATTTGTATGGTGACAGCTTATTTTTTAGCTTGGTGATGTTTTTTGTTGTGCTTGGTGACTGATGGCCACTTCTTATAGATTCTCTTGGGACTATTCTTTTTGTTGTCCATATATTGTTTATATTGAAAGCTTCATTGTGGTTTATATTTAGATAGTTGACAGCTTGTTGAAGTTTTTGGTGTTTGATCGCTGCTCTTATTAATCTATGTATGGAGATTGCTTCCACCATTTTTTTGTTAATGGCTTCATTTTTATGTTGTGTTTGGAGGTTGTATGTGGTTTATATGTTTTGGATGTATAGGTGTGGTGTTGTTTTATATTGGATTTCTATTGGAGTTGAAGTTGTTAGATCTTTTTAGTTCTCTTCTTTTTAAATAAAATTGAGTGTAACCCTCATTTTCACCAAGAAAAACCTCATTACAGATTTTTTTTTCTTTTACTCATACTTATAATTTAAAAAGTTGTTTAAATATTTTAAATATTCTTATTTTTAAGCACCTTTTCCATTTGTTGGCATTTCATCGTCTATCTGTGTCCCTCATGAGACGTCTATCTGTGTCCCTCACTAGACGTGATAAAGTTCATTATTTTTTTATTCATCTATAACTCTATAAGGCAAGGTTATTTTTTTAATATATCTATCTTGCTTCTTAAATTATGTTATTTAATTAAACTTTCAAGTTGATTTAAATGAGCAAACAAAAAGTATATTCTATAAATTTTCAAAATATTTTTTAACTATTTTTAAATCTTCTCAAAATTATAATAGAGATTATTGAAATCATACTCTTGACATATTTAAATAATGTTCGTAACATATTAAAATTTTATCATATTTGTTGATGGCTCGACCTGTCACATCCCAGGTTCGAAAGGCGTTACACCCAAGTAACACAGTATGCAATGAAATGAAGTGAACATATTTTGCATTCTAAAATTATATGTAAAACATAACAAAACAATGGAAGATAAAATTTATTCAATAAATTTGATTTAAATTAGAACAACCAGAAAATAAGTGAAACTAGCCCAAAGATAAATTGTAATGATTTGAGGAAAGAACTACCCAAAATCCAAAGGAAAAAAAAATACAACTAATGCAAACTGAAAATACACAAATGAAAGTCTTGAATTGGAGATTATAATCTCAAGGGGTCTGTTCTAGAAGTGGTTGAATATAATATATTGTACAAAACCATCAACGAGTGAGTTTGATAGATCAAACTCAATAAATAACCACAAATTATTAAAGCATAAGGAATTGAAGCATGTGGTATGATAAACAAAGAGTGACGAGTTATTATGTGCATATAAACAAGACTGTTGTAAATATTATTATGAACGTATTCAAATAATTTAATGAAACATACAATTATTTCAAATATGATCAAGTTTTACAAGTATATAACTTAAATTTATTAACTATCCAGTTTCAATTAATTTAAATTTATATAGTCAATTTTATAAGCTAACATGAAACCAATAAGATAAATACCGACTCTATAATTTTGTATATAGTTCTTACTTTGTGGGTCCGTCAGCCTGATTATCCAATATCTAAAAGGTTTTAACTAACGTGCATGCCAATACATACAAACATACACAATTATAACTATTTTTCATTAAGTAAAAATATTTATGAAGCAAACCTATAGGAATGTTTAATGACATCTACTGCCATAAGTTAAAGCATATGGTTTATAAAATAAGAGAGTTATTTAAGGATAAGTAATAGTGAAGTTTTGAGGATTTTGACATGCTTGAAAATGTTCAACTTTTTTATATACATTTAATGTTTATTTTTAATTATATAACACTTTAAGGAAATTTTATCTTTATTAATTTTTATAATAGATAAAATATATTAACTAATTGGAGCAAATGGAGCGAAAAATGAAGCAATTTAGAGTCAAAGGGAATAAAGAAGAAAATTTTAACTTGGCGCTTAGGCGTTTAGTCACTGGACAGTTATTTAATGGTTCTAGAAGACTGACGTCTAGGCGTAGGTGCCATGGTTGGGCGCCTAGGCACCAAAAATCAACTTGACGTTTTTTTAAAGCTTTGTGGACGAATTTTCAAAGGGGAGTGTCTATTGGAGTGAGGAGGAAGCATGTGATGTAAGGAGTGGAGATTTCTAAGGGTTTTGAGTGCAGGAGAAGAGGAAAATTGTGAGATTTTTTTAATTTTCTGCATTTTCAAGTAAAATTTTAGTGAAATTGTAAGGAGAGTCTGATAATTATTCAAAGGAACTTCAAAAGATTTGCTTGTAGAGGAGTTT
This sequence comes from Phalaenopsis hybrid cultivar, assembly GCA_002079205.1. Taxonomy (NCBI): domain Eukaryota; kingdom Viridiplantae; phylum Streptophyta; class Magnoliopsida; order Asparagales; family Orchidaceae; genus Phalaenopsis; species Phalaenopsis hybrid cultivar. Next base: position 77,737 of record JXCR01013196.1, on the reverse strand, counting down.
GAGATAAGTGATTTGTATTTTTATTTGAGTTTTTGTTAAATTTTATCGTGTAAGACTAATGTTAAATATTAATCCATGTGTGTTGTATTTTTCCCATGAAATCTGAGTAGTTTTTTTATCTTTCTCCTAATTATGAGAAATAATTATGTGTAAGATTAGATTTGTTTAGAATTGCTTTTATTTCAATATTGTGATGATATATTACTTCATGCTTAATTTAGTTGCATAATTTTGTCGATTTATATGTTAAAACATATTGTGAAAACATAATGATTCGGAAGGGTTATGTTTTTCCTTAATTAGTAATCACTACACTAAGTTTTAGGATGAAGAAAAAGTAATATTGAGGCGAGTGCAAATAGATAGGGAGATAAGTTTTGACAGGTATAAATTTGTGATTATAGGGTGAGAGACTAGAACCTTAACCAAGTAGATATAGGGTTTAGATCTTAAAGCTAGGTTAGTCAAATTGAGGGTTTACATGAGTACTCTAGGTGATTGGTTAGAATGTACCCGGCATAACCAAGGATTAAAAAACTTAACTTTAGGTTAGCCAATGTTTTTCATGCGCTCGGAAGAGGGTAAAAAATATGCATGCTCATATTTGTCACAAAATTACATTTAAATTTATAAATATTTGATTCCTGCACTGATCATGATATCGTTGAAAGATGAAGGACTTTCATATAATTTGAACATTTCTAGATAAAACTAGTTTATAAACATTTAAAATTTTCTTTAAGTTTAGAAATATAATTAGTAGGTATAAGTATTTTCTTACACATATAATTTTGATATTAATTCCTATATAAGTTACCTGCAGTTTAAGTAGAGTTTTATTAAGTTTATAAAAAGAGTTTTTCCTTCCGTGCGAGATCAATAATTAGGTCTAAAAAAAGTTCTATATCACTTGAACGATATGTGCACTTGTGTTTTTATCCTAGTGAATTTCTTAAATCAATAATTAGAAAATATATTTTAAAATTAGTAATACCAACATCATTAGGAGTAGTCGCTATAAACACATTAAATTATATTATCAACATACGAAGCAATCAGTGGGTAGCATTTGTCGTAGGAGCAGAAGAATCTCATATTGGGGCTCCTTAATTTTGTCCACTCAATCTTTTAGAGAAGAACTCGAGTCACCTTCGCCGCCGGAGTAACACCTTCAAGAGTAGAAGGATGCAAAGGTTTAACACCCTTGGCTTCATGATTGCCTTCTGAAATGATGGGTGTTGGAGTGAGATGTTCATTGTTGCAAGTGTTGCACCTGGTGGCCATGTAATAAGTATTGAAAAAAATTGAGCGAGGTGAATGCTATTTTCCCACAAACGATATAAAATTAATGTCTGCCAGAAAATTCATGGTAGTAGAATGATATATTATTGTCTTATCTTAGTATGAAGATTAAGCACACAATTAGAAGAGAGAAGAAAATTAGTAGTGACACTATAAGTTTTTATGCGAGAAATCCAAAAAAGAAAAAAATAACGGAGTCAGACCTAGCTATGAAAACCCAGTTTAAGTTAATGATTATAGATACCATTTGTTTTAAAAAAAAAGTGTTACAAAGTCCTCTAAATTATAATGTCAATGCGTGCATAAACTTGTTTCAAGGAATAGAAGATGGTCGATGATGATTGATGAAGATTGCTGAGTGGCAGTTGATGGTGGTAGACAGCGGTCGACGGTGGCCAGCGACGGCAAGAGTGATGCTAGACTTCAGTTTCTTCTTAAAATTTGAAGTTATTCCTCAAGTCTCAAGTTCCCATCTCTTTTATGAGAGGGGCGAAACTTTATTTATAGAGTTTTGGTTGTAATTAATGGATAAATATGAAACACTTTGATCACACGACTCAGAGGGTTTTCTCGATCAAACGATGTTTAATAGACATGTTAGTGCCTTAAAAATTTAAAATTAAGCTATCTTGGGCTCGTTAAATCTATTTAGTCGAGACACTCAATTCAACTATAAGCTCATAAGTTTCAACATTCATATGAACTTTTAAATTTTTCTAAAAAGTTTCTAAAAACTATTTAATGTCTTGATCGAGACTTGATTTAACTTAGATTAAACCAATTTTGGCATTACTGGGTTTGTCTTATCGAGTTGAATAATCTGATTGCAAGTTTGATAATTTTGAACTTTCTGATTATTGCTCAAATAATTTTGGCTCGAGATCCGTGCTATGTTTTGACATTCGTGCCAAATATAGGGATTTATTGTAGTGTATGAGTAAATTATTTCAAATGTTTAATTTACGTCTGGCTGAATTATGACCCAAAATCAACTCATTTAGATTATAAATATGCTTCTGAACATAAAATCATTTTCAAAGAAAAAAAGATTCAAATATTTATTCACTTATATCGTCCAAGCAGACTGAAGTTGATATATAATAGTTAACCAAAATCGTTGGAGAGCCGTGTATCTTCACTCTATCAACTTCTCCAATCTTCCTAATATAAATACGCTGCATTCCACTAAACTTTGCCAGCCGGCCAAAATAAACCAATCGAACAAACCGTGCGGCTCCATCGAAACAGCATTGCTCTCCTTTCGGTTCCCTCCTCTTTTCTTATTCCCACGCTCTTAGCTGTACGCTGTTCCTTCCGTCTCCTTCTCCTCCTCCAGCCCTCCCTTCTTGGAGAAGGAGACGTGGGAACGATAATTCATCTCACCGTCTCGCATCATTTATTCCCCGCATTAATTGATGGATCGCCGGAGGGTTCATCACCGGAGACAGCATCTCTTTTTTCTACTACTCTGTTTCATCTCATTCTTCGGTTTGGGGAGCGGCAATGGTGTGTTTAGGGTTCAGCGCAAATACTCCGACCAGTCGCATATCGCCGACCTCCGCGCTCATGACGTTCGCCGCCATGGTAGAATCCTTTCTAGCGTCGCGGCCGGCGCGGTCGACATTCCCCTTGGAGGCATTGGCGTTCCTACGGAGACCGGGTGAGCTTTCCAATTTCGTACACTCATTTAGGCCAACTTGTAGTATAATGTTATTCTCGAATAAATCGTGATATATGAGCACATTCAATTGTTTTTGTCAGATCTTAATCGGTATGAAAATATGAGTTAAACACGAAGCTAGAGTTTTGAGTTAAAAACCATTTTAAAGTATTTTGAATTTGTAATGCCTACAACAAAATATAATTTAAGATTGCTTAAAATTAATCATGTATATAATTTATATATCACAAATGAATATGTGATTTATTAGGATAGAGTTGCTTATGTTTATAAGATTTATGGGTTCAAACTACCCGCAAAATTTCTTTAATGTAAATTTGAATTGCTTCATGTTATTGAAGAGGGCTACATTGAAACTCTTAAATAATAATAAAAGCTTTTGAGCTAGTTCACAACTTCTTCTAGGGCCAACCATTAGATCTTTAATGAGTCAAGCCATTGGTTTTTGTTCAACCCAACCCAGTTAATTTCCAACATATTCATAGTTAGTTATTGGTTCTTGATACTTGTTGATGTTGATGTGTTGAGGGTTTTGCATTTATTCTTACATTGGATATATGAAATATATGCTGGCTTGAGAAAACAAAGTCATTGACATTTACCCATAATCGTAAGCTTTTTATTGAATAAAATCTTCCACTACGTATCCGATCAATTATTGCAAAACTTACTAGTTGAGCTAAAATCACATAAAAGAAGGTCTGCTGGAGTGTACATGAATATGCATTTTATTATGAATTCCTACTGAAATGAATTTTTATTAATACTTTGTAGACCAAAATATGTAACGGATATATATAAGTTTATTTTTTTATTATATACTAATATATAAAAAATATTTATGGTTATTTTATGCAAAATAATTTAGAATATAATATACACAGATACATATAATCGTCAACTTAACTTTGATAACTTTGGTTGAAGTTACTGTCAAATTTTCTTTTCAAATTGTGTAATATTTATTCGGGTTTTTACAAGTTTTTTTTTTAATGTCTCTATAGGCTTTACTATGCTGAAATTGAGATTGGAACACCTTCAAAGCCTTACCACGTGCAGGTGGACACGGGAAGTGACATCCTTTGGTTGAATTGCATCACTTGTAAGCATTGCCCTAAGAAGAGTGATATTGGGGTAATGCATTGCTTGAAATTTTATGTGTTTTACGATTCACTTATCTACTGAGGCGGTTGATTGGCTTCCCCCAAAGCATCCTAATTATATGAAGAGCTTGGTTTTGGTTTCTTTTGCAGATAACACTTTCTCTTTATGATCTCAAGAGTTCTTCGAGTGGAAGCCTAATGTCTTGTGACGAGAGCTTCTGCTCATCAACATATGGTGGTGAGATCCCTGGTTGTATTCATGATGCACCATGCCAATACACCGTATTATACGGTGATGGTAGCTCGACTGCTGGATATTTTGTGACAGATCTTATGCACTATAATCTTGTTTCTGGTAGTCATCAAACAAAAATAGCCAGTGCAAGCGTTACATTTGGGTGAGTTTTACTAGCATGAGTTATGAATTTTACTTTAGGAAGGTTTTTGTAGAATAACATGTAATTTAAACTTGATGATTTGCAAATATATGTTTCATATTGCTCTTTTTCTTTGCCTAATACTTTAGGAAGGTTTCTTTGCAAATATATGTTTCATTTGCAATCTGATAGTGCATAATATGAAATTATGTTTTATTTTTAGTCATGATGATGTTTAGTGGTTTTCTTATGGGGTCCATATGCCCTAAGCTTGACTGCAACATTTTAGTTAGTGCTATAAGCGCATTAGTACACTAAACGAATAACTCAATACATGTTCATATAAGATTAAATTATAGTCATTTATTTTGCTAGTCTAGTGAGTTGGAATTGAATTTTTAAAGTTGTACATTTAAATAAACAAGCTTGAACATGGACATGCTTCTTCATTTAGATTCGTTAACATACTTGTCTGTTGTTCATGACTTTACTTGCTGATAGTTCGATAGCACACTCATTTAATCATTATTTAATTATTTGATAATAACTTATTCTATATTATTATATTAGTATATTAATATTCTTACATCATATGGACTTCACAAGTTTTTTATATACTAGAGAATATAAATATGATAAAAATATTGAGCAACTATGTAGACGGAAGACTTAAAAACCTGAAACATTTGTTTGAATCATAAACACCCTACACACAAGTTAACGTTGATTATAGTTGATTATAGCTCAAACTCGATAAGAAAATTAATGAACAAGCTTTAATGAGATTTTGACATGCGAGTCTTGTTCAAACTTGGCTCAAATTTGACAATAAAATAAATGGTACTGTGCTCAAATTGACTATTTATAACTTAATTTAAATGGAATGAGGTGGTAAAACTGTTTCCTTTACACGCGACTAGTCCTTGAGTGCTTTAGATTCAAAGTGAGTGTACCAAAAAGATTTATTTTTCAATTTTAAATCATAGAATGTATAACTGCATGCACATAAGATCCATGCCAAGAGTTCCTCATGGAAACCATTGGATTCTAGACTTATTGTACTGCTTTTTGCCTTGCAAACATATCCTCTACATTGCTAACCTCCATGGCGCTAAGTTTTTTGTAGAATTTACTTGGGGAGGAAAATTGCTTAATTTATTATTCACAAATAAGGTAAATATATTTATAAGAAAACCAATCCCTCCTTATTTACAAACTTACTAAACACATCTCACCTAAATTAAGAAAGGAAATATATCTGAATAAAAATAGAAAACCATAAAATATGAATGAAATAAACCAAGTAAAAGTTTCCTAAGATATCACAATCAAATCCTCCAAGATCTAGAGGTCGTGGCAGGCTCACATGAGAGAGGTAAATAGGGAAAGGACCAAATCTTCTTAGATTTCCACTTCCCCTCAATCTGGGTTGTAGATGTTGTAGAGATTAAGCTTAGTATTGAATTTTGAGGTGCTGAGAGGAAGAGCTTTGGTGAAGACATCTGTAACTTGTTGGCGTGTCGGGATGTAGCTTCTAGCCATATAACTCCTCCATTGAACTTTTCAGAGATGGAGTGTCTATCAATTTCAATATGCTTGATCCTGTCTTAATGCATAAGATTCTTGGTAATATTGATTGATGCTCGACTCTAAAAAAATTCTGTATACGTAAAAATTTATGAATTTTGATCCCTTCAAGATCCCTAAGACAAGTGCCTTGATTATGCACTATTTTTCGAAACAACTTGTTTCCTACTTCTCCATATAACCATATTTCTCCATATATACGAGCAATAACTTGTGGAAGATCTTCTGTAAGTGAGTTCTCTCGCCCAACTAACAACAGTGTAGGGTTTTACTCCTCTGTTGTTGGTTTTCTCAAAGATTAATTCATAACTAGGAGTTTTCTTGAGAAACCTCAAAATCATGTAAACCATCCCTCTTCATTTGGGCAATTCATATGCTGAATCACAATACTGACAGAGTATGCAATATCCTATATTTAGTATTTTTCCTTATTCACAAATATAATTTCTTCTCCCCCTGTTAGACTTCTTGCTGGGTTCTATTAAAGTATTAGCACGTTTGCATTCAATCATCTTCGTTTCTTTTAGTAGATCTAGGATGTATGTTCTGTGATATCACAATCCATTTATTGGACCTTGCTACCTCCATATCTAGAAAATATCTCATGTTTTTTAGGTATTTGATTTCAAACTCAACGACCAACACTTATTTGATTTTAAGAATTTCTCTATCATCATAACCCACGAAAATCATTTCATCTACATTTATGATCAGTGCAACGATCATATCTCATTGAGTCTCTTTTATTAATAATATGTGATCAACTTGAATTTGAGAATATCCATTGGATTTCATAGTTTTAACAAGCCTTTCAAACCACACCCTTGGTGATTGTTTAAGCACATAGAGAGACTTTCTGAGTTTGCATACAAGGTCCTTATTGAAAATTTTCTCAAATCCTGGTAGTATCTTCATGTACACATATGCTTCCAGATCTCCATTTAGGAAAATATTTTTTTGTTAAGTTGATGCGGTTCATACACCTTATTAACTACTCTTAAAAGAACAACTTTGATAGCATTCAGTTTGATAACTGGCACAAATGACTTTTGATAGTAAATTCCGTAGGCTTGTGTGAAAATTTTAGAAATAAATCTAACTTTGAATCTTTCAACACTCCCATCAACATTGTATTTTATGCTGAACTCCCATTTGCATCCTACTGGCTTCTTATCTTGAAGAAATTTATTAAGAGTCTATGTGCCATTATGATTTAGTGCTCGAATCTCTTCTTCTTCTGCTCTTCTCCATTCTGGACTTTTAGGAGCTTCATGAATTGATTTAGAAATCTGCACATTACAAGGTTAGATATGAACACTCTATAGGTTTAGAATTGTTTTCCATAAGCTACACGCTTCTGAATTGGTATCTCTTACAACTTTCCTTTTCATGAGCCCATAAGAGGAAGGGGATAACTCATGAGTACTGGATTCCTCACTCGAAATTTCACGTAAATATGAACTCGGGTTTTGGTTGAAGCAGTTCAGTCTTTGTAAGTTGTATTCCACTTGCTCAAGTTTTTTCTTCCTCCCAGTGTACACATGAAGTTTTTTTTTTATTTGGACTTCAAGTTGGGTTGGTTGGATATTCTCATTAAGAATAGGAGAGTCATGTGAAAGAAGAGTATGTGAGTATGTTGTGTAGGTGTCATCAAGTGCATCTCAAAATTGATCTTCATCGACACTCTCCTCCTGAAAATTAGATTTGAGATAGAATGATTGATTTTTAAAAATTTTGACACCCATGGAGTTGTTGTATTTTTTGGTAATAGGACAATAACGGTTATAACACCTTTTTGGTTGGAGGCATATCCAAGTAAAATACACTTAATAGATTTATGGTCAAGTTTGGTTCGGGTTGGGGAATGAATGTGAGAAAAGGAGATATTAATTGGTATACTAGGAGAGAAAAAATCTGATGTGTGGATAGGTATCCATCAAAATATGAAGTGGTATTTTGAAGTTGAGTATCCGACCAGACATTCAATTAATAAGATATGCTGCAGTAAAACCTGCTTGTTCTTAAAAATATTTTGGAACTTAATGAGAAATCATAATTGAGCAGAATACTTCAAACAAATGATTGTTTTTTTCTCTGTTATTCTTATTTGTAATGAGGTATTAATACATGAACTCATATGAATGTTTTTATTTATAGAAAGATAAGATGCAAGAATGGAGTTGAAATATTTCTTTGCATTGTTAGTTTTGAGGATCTGAGTTTTTCATTTGAATTGAGTTCTAATCATGTCATAGAAGATTTGGAATATTTGGGTTGGTTCATTTTTTTTAATTTAGAATACTCAAGTATTTCTAGTGTGATCGTCAATAAGTGAGACAAAACCATCTAGCCTCGTTTAGGGTTTTCACCTTTGAAGGTCCCAAAATATCACTGTGAATAATGAAAAAAGGATGTGAGGGTTTTTACTTAGTAATGAGATAACTATTTACAATGTGTTTGACAAGTTATTAAGTCTCACATTGATAAAAACTAAATTTTTTAATTGAGAAACAGATGTAGATGCAACTAAGCAACATAATTGAAGTTAGGAGGATCCAAATGACAATTTCATAGTATGACCTATTTTTCGATAGACATAGACTCAAAAACTCATCAATTTTAGGGACATATGACAGCGAGATCAGTTGTGTGTTTAGAGAGAGATTTTTTTTAGTAGGTATGTCTTAATGCATTCCATCACCTGAAATTCGCAAGAGTTTACAAGTAATTTAGTTGTAATTTTCATCTCATGATTAGGTTTACTAATTGAAATCAAATTGCAGTCCAATTGTGGAACATATAAGATATCTGAAAGAGTAATATCCTGAGAGAACTTCACGTCTCCTCTTCCAATAATATTTGAGTGTGCTCTGACTGCAAGTCTTACCAATATAGATGCAAAAATCTCTTAATAGTTGATTAGAGCATTGTTGTTTCCAGTCATATGATCAGAAGCTCCTGAATTTATGATTCAAGTTCTGAATCTTTCATTACTGATAAGATGAGAGAATGTATATTATCTTAGTGTGTCACAAGGTTGATGTGCTGCTCTGAGTTAGTTCTAAAGAGTTTATTCAGTACTTCAAGTTGTTCTTAGGTGAATTGTTCCTTCGATCCTTCGAATGTTGTAGCAACGTTTGCTTTTCTATCTTGATCCATCCTTCCCTACTCAAGTTTCTAGCTGGCTGGTTTTCCATGTGATTTCCAACACCTGTCTTTGATATGCCTAATCTTCTTGTACTAATCACATATGTGACGATTCTTCTTGACCTTTGAGTCATGGGAAGAATTATGGGCGTATAGAGCTAACTCAAAATTAACGTCTTCATTCCGTAATTGGTCATAAGCCTTGTGCACTTATAGGGTTAGAATTCTGGGAAGAAGAGGGAATTTTGGAAGCTGCTTGTAGAGCTATCCTTGTTGCACGATTTTGGCTGTTGGAGTCATTGCTGTGATCTTTTTTGAAGGCCGACAACAAGTAGGGAACTATAGGCAAGAATATATCTATGCACGCTGGGAATTGCAAGTAGGAGTAGGAATTTGCTGATCCACACTCTACAACACTGCAGGGAAATAATCCGGAACCCACGCTAGGAGCTTCAGGAAGACACCAATCATCTCTAAAGGTAGATGAAAAAGGGTCTACAAAGGTTTGGGAACTACACAATCCACGACTTTCCTTACTACTTGGTTCTTTAGAGGTCTTGGCGAGAATTAGAACAGAGATCTGATGAGCCTACTGGGAATTGCGGCCTACAGGAAGGGTATTGGAAGAAGTTCAACTTTGATAGCTGCATGGAGAAGTTCGATAGAGGGCCTGCAGGAAGACAGGTGGCTGCAGGGAAGATTCCAACGCTAGATGGCTGCTGGAGAGGCTCCGACGGTTGGAAAAAAGGGATCTAGGGTTTGTTTCCTAAAGCTTTGATATCATGTACAATTTACTTGGGGAGGAAAATTGCTTAATTCATTATTCATAAATAAGGTACATGTATATATGGAAACCAATCCCTCCTTATTTACAAATTTATTGAACATATCTCACCTAAATTAGGAAAGGAAAGAATTTTAAATTAAAGTAAAAAAACATAAAATAGGAAGGAAATGAACCAATCAAGGTTTCCTTATATCCCAATCAAATCCTCCAAGATTTGGAGGTGGTGGCCAACCCACATGAGAGATAAATACTAAAAGGACCAAGTATTCTCATTTTCACAAATTTCCTTGTAGAAATAAGAAAAAAAATTAATAGATAAAAATAAAATCATATTGGTTGTTCAATCCACTTTATTGAACAAGAGTATGATGCAGCAAGTTGCTAGTGGAATGATATGTTGGGCCGTTTGCTTTCCATCATGTATGCTCAAAATCACCATACCTTTAAGAGCCCAAGGGATATTGACACTTGCCCACCTCTTGACAATAAAAACATTTCATACAAGTTTACTCTGATATGTAGAAACCATATCTTATTTAAGAAGCCATCTACTTAGCTTTTGAGTTGGAATTTGCTAGGCAATTGTAACTTAGGTTCAACCATCCAATAAGTTTTTGACATGCCCTCTCTTGGCTTGATCTTCTCAAGGGCTTGGTAACCCCTCGATGTCATCGTCAGTAATGATATGTTGAAACTAGAATGTTACATAATAATCAAGCATGATTAAGTATCATTATTGCAACCTTGAAGGCAATGACTTAAACGTAAAAAATGGATAGGTTTATTTCTTTCCATCCTAAGAGCCATCCAACAATTGTTTGCCTGCCAATTCATGAATCAACTTGACTTTTTTGGTGTCGTTTGCCATGGCTGCTCAACAAGCCTTGTTGTTTATACGCCATGGCTTGATTAATGAAGGGTTGAGCTCTTGAACGTACATTTATTGTACCATAGAGAAAAAGCCTTCTTTTATATTCTTTGAAGGTTTTTAATGAAGCAATCATTTTTTTTACTCTTTTGTTCTGCTTTTGTATCCTAAATCTAGTTTCTTTGATTAGCTATATTACATCTCTCTCTTTCTCCAGTTCACATAAGATAACTTCAAACATTTATATCATTCCTTTGTGTCAAGGGATTCACTTTGACTTCGCTGGAAATATTAACTGTTTCATCGAGCAGCATTTTAATTTTGACATACTTATCATATTCTCATTGAGATGAAGGGCGTAAATAAGTCGGCATAAACATGTATTCTTTCTCTCGGTTCACTAGCTTAGAATTTTTAATGAGTCAATATATTGTTTGTTTTTTGGTCATTAATAAACGTGTTTAACATGAGTTGAACATGAACATTAAGCTAACTTGATGAATACCAAATGCATCAATAATGATGGCTTTAATTTCATGAAAACATTTTTGTAAATTTCATGGTATAATGTCTTTAATTCATCATTTAATAAAATATGTGTTTGGGACGGATAATATGAGCTGTAGTTGTTTAAGCATTATTTAACTTATAATATGCATTATAGATGGTTTGAATTGTATAAATATGTGTTTGCGTGCACATGTGTTTGTGTGTGTGTACAATATTAATAAAGGAGAAGAAAATAAAAGGCTCACATGTTCTTATTTGTTTTATAGCTCTGATGCATAAGAATTCGAAAAAGATTTTATTTTTTCTCTTATGATTGAGGGCCTTCCCTTCCCCATAAACGCAGTCAAGGTAGCTTTTGTTCATGCTTGGCCCACTTCAACGAGTTTTAAAAGATTTTCTATAATGTACACCTTTTTCCTTAATGAAAAAGCCAAAAAACGAATTATTATCCATTCAAACACAAACTATTTTAGGCCTATTTATCTGATTGAAGACTCAGCATTCTAGCTGGATGAATAGCTTGAAAATGATAGAAGACGTAGCTGGATTTGCCTTTTTTCTGGGGTTGGTGGAGGGTAATGAAATCTTGAAATAAATTTAAATCTTTTTTTTTTTTTTTCAAGAAAGAAAAGAATTTAGTGTCATGCTGCATTTTTTATTCTCGTTGCTCTACGCTTCTAGCTACAAAACAAAAACCTTACTACTTCATAGGTTAATGTGGTTTATGAAATGATTTCCGTTGCTTATAATTTAGAACTCAGCTAATACGAACAAGCACCAATTTACCATCTAGTTAATAGGGGGGTAAAACTGACTGACTGAGTATATTGGATTAGTACAATTGTTTTGTCATGATTTTTTTATATGTTTTTAAATAATCGTTGAGTCGTTTTTAGTATGGATTAAGCGGGCATATTTAGAACATGAGGCTTCTGCCCATGCTGATTTTGGCTTAGGTTGAGGTATTCAATCTTAATCCTGCTATGTAGAGAGATTTTTTCCGTGGCTCGATTTTGTGATATATAGTTTATAATAAGGGCAACATACTGTTCCAGGACCATCTTCTGATCTTTTGCCTAAGCATACCATAAAAAAAATAATCTTACGAAGTGCTCTACCCGCACTGTGGCCTTACTATTTTACTGCCTATTATTTAATCTTAAATGCATGCATCGGTGGTGCAATATGCTGTGTAAAAATGCATTTTCTTGTTTAATATTAGGCCCTCATCTAATATTTTGAATCTATTTGTAAAAGAATTCACATATTGGAAAATTCACAATTGTTTCCTATAAGCGAATTTAGTAAAATGTACTTATCCAAAAATGAAATGATATCTAAGCATCATAACTGTTTGTAGGTCACATTTGATGAGATTTACAAGAGCCTTGAACGTATGAATAAAGCTGCAATGCTCTTGTATAGTTTCCATTCTGCGTTTATTATGATAAAAAAAGAAGTCAAATGTTTGTGTATTTTGTTTTATACTTTCAACAATTTAATCTTTTTGATATAATATCAGAATTTCTTCGCGGTAAAAGCATGTATTTACTATTGCTTCCTTTATTTTTGGTTTTTTTTTTTTGTTTCTCAGCCATGGTTTGCTCCCTTTGTAGATGTGGTAACCAGCAGTCTGGCGACCTTGGATCATCAGCGGAAGCAGTTGATGGAATACTTGGATTTGGACAGTCAAACTCATCCATGATATCGCAACTTGCTTCTGCTGGAAAAGTAAGAAAGATATTTTCACATTGTTTAGACACTAAAAATGGAGGTGGTATATTCGCCATAGGACATGTGGTAGAGCCTAAAGTCAAGACAACACCATTGGTACCTGACATGTACGTTCTGAATTAAAGATTTTGAACTCAGTATTCGCTGTAAAATACTGCTTGTGTTTCACGATGTTCTGCTGGACATTTTTTAAACTAACTGAAAAAAACAAAAGAAAAACTGTTAAAGCTTGGCCTTTTTTGGAAATGTATATTTCATTTAATATTTATCGAAGCATGATCAGAGTCAGTGGTATAGCTTGGCTTGATTAATGACAAGAGCTGATTATATATAACTCATTATGCATCATGCGGCTGCATGTTAGGATTCAGGTAGGATGCTTTCTATGCTGAATTAATTCAATATCCAATAAATATATATTGGCTTTTAAGGATTGGTATTTGTTTACTATCAACTTGCTCAACATGAAACGTGTGATGATTTAATACATAATAATACTTTCATGTTTATTCTGCACTCATCTATTTTCCTTGGAGTCTTATATGTTTTAATGACTATTAGTGATACCGGAGTTAACTCAAAACAACACTACAAAAACAAATGCTTTTACTGAAAGCAAATATGTTTTTGCAATCAAACACACTTGAAAGGGAAATACAACAACAAACACTTGCAAACACCACTAAAGTGTATCCCAAGGTTGGTTGTGGCCAGCTAGGTGGATGAGAATGGCCAGCGGGTGTAGCGACAACAAAAGAATGCTGGTAGTAGTGAGGGGGAGGCACAAAAATGCAGGGGCAACAAGTATGGTTGCTTTCATGTATGATGACAACGAGGAGTTGGGGTGGGTAGCGATGGAAAAATAGGAAGGCGGTGTTGCCTGGCTGTCCTTGGCGACAACGGCAGATGGAAGGGCTGGAACAGTAATAACAAGGTTGGAAAGGTGCGGTTTGGGCGGCAACAATGCAAGAAGGGAAGGAGGAGACGGTTGGAAGGCTGGAGGCTGTAGGAAAACGACAAAGGCGAAGGAGTTTCTAGGTGGCTATAGTGGTACAAGATGGTCGGACAACGTGGACACTAATGTTGGTGGGCTAGAACTGCTAGTTCAACAAAGCGGGGGAAGGGGAAGACAATGAAGATGTGTGGAACTCTAGAAAACAACAACCAGAATGCTGTCTTGAGCAGCAACAACAATGAAGGGCTGCTGGGAGTGACATGGGTAGGATGTGAAAGGGAATAGGGAAGATACACCCCGCCTGGAGACCAATATACAACAATACCAGTACCTCGAATCCTAGGATACAATTCTCAAAGAGTTGAAGAGACGTCGATAGTTGTCCCAATACAATACACACAAAAAATGCTGAACCTAAAACACACGAGTCACATATATAATTCCTAGAAAACTAGGATTGGATCCCCTATGGAATAGAAGCTCCAATCCCTTGTGGAATAGCTAATCGGTCCTCACGGGTTTGGATCGGTTTGGTCAAGATGAAGGAAATCACGAGAGATAGCTATGAATCCCTTCACGTTGCTTTTGTGGCTTCAAGGGCACACTTGCATCAGTCTCTTGGGGTTGGAGGATCTTTGACCTCATTTGTCAAAGCTTCTATCTACCCTTTGCTGGCGATGGAGCTGTCGTAACTTCTCGGGGCAAAAAACTTCTTGACTGTGGCCCTAGAAGCTCCTGGATCCATTGACAACTGCATTGTCTCCCAAAACACTTGATGAGTTTTCTCCATTTGTGAGTAGCGATCCATATCGGTCCAACCATCTGGCAATAACCTGTCGAGTTGAACATGGATTCCATGCCATGTGTATTCTGTTGAATTCTCCAAAAGCAATCTTAGGTTGGTTCAACCATTTAAGGTGAGGACAATCTGCAGCCCCTGAATAGTGATGTTCATGATGGTATGCTATCAAACAGGACATCCCAAAACTCTCTATACTAACTGACTTGTGTTTGAAACCAAATATCTTGTCCTGCTCTCCTCTGTCATCACCAATACTGACAGTACAAGCACTTCTCTATTGGCAAAAGCACCTGCAATTTTGAACTTCACAAACAATATAAAGACTATGCGTTTGTCATCCTTGATGAAGGATTGGGTGTTCCTGAGCCCATTATGCTGAGTCTTGCAGTTAAACTATCACGGTCTTGCCAACAAAATGTAGCAAACATTTATGAGCACGCCTCACACCACTCTTGATCTTACAGCTTGCTCCCAATTGAAAATTTTACGATACACCTCTTGTCAATGCTGATCCTGTTCTTTTTCTTCAATCACGTTATAGAAGATGGCTGAGAATTCATCTGAGTTGTGAGGCTCAATTTGTTCACCATCTGTATAGATATCACATTTTTGCTGTTCTCTTCATCGATGATGAGACCGCATATCTTTCATTTCACAGTTCAACGAGTGTAGAATATATTGTGGTGAAGCCACTGTTGATTCAATGCAGCCTTTGTTTCTAGGTTCGTTGAACTACAAACATCTCGCTCTCATTTGGTAGAAGATGATATTCCTCACCCTTTTCTTCGACTACCTTCGATTTTCTCTTTCTCCACAACATCCTGCTCAGTGAAGGACACAACTCGACTCGTTGGGCAACTAAAAGCGATGTGTCCAAAGCCATGACATTTGAAGCATTTCTTGGATGAGACTGTAGTAGACGTGTTGTGTTCTTAGGCTTCTTCTTACTCTATGTGTAACGCCCGATTTCAGTTACCTAGGAGAAGAAATGAAGAGTCAAAAGAGAAGAAACGAGTCGAGCAACCTAAGGGGGAGACATGAACTTACCAAGAGTGTTGATCGGCAAGTGTGAGAAACAAGAGATGTGAGTTGGGGTTTCCCTGTTGCCGAAGGAGAAGTCGTCGTAGGAGCTGCGGAAGTGTAGAACAGGGGAGTAGACGGGTGTGTGAGGAGAACCGAAGCCACCAATGAAGAAAGAAAGACGTCTCTGTTGAGCAGCGGAGGAAGGAGTGGTGGAGGAGAGCCCGTACCAAGTTTACTAGTGAAGAAGAAGAAGAGAAGAAACATCACAGAGGAGTAAGGGTTGAATTCGTACGTTCCTAAGGGAGAGAAAACCAAAACCAAACTTTAAATCTGGATCTCTTCCGTGCAGAGACGATTGAGCCGAAGAAGGGGAGGAAGGACTCGCGTNTATATATATATATATATATATATAAGAAAAAGTGGTGATGATCTTAAGCTAGTAGGCAAGTGAAAAGTGAACTCATGAATGAGAGACATGTGTTGATCCAACTAACAGTAACTGAAGACTGCACCAAAATTTTCTCTAAGAAATATCTTAATATCGAAAATAAATCAATGAAGTTACTCAAGTTGTCTCCTAATTTCGACCCAAATCATGAAACTCCCACTGTATCAGTATGATTTAGCTTACCTGGTCTCAAGCTGCATTTTTTTCACTAGGTTCTCTACTTTATCGGGGTCATCCTTGGGGATCCTTTGAAATTAGATCTGCCTACTTTCAACCTAATCAGACCCTCGATGACCAGAATACTTGTGGAAAATGATATTACTTTACCTGATGTTACTCAAGTTTGACTGGACACAACATATAATGATTATTGACAACAAATCGTCATGAAACACAAACCCCCCATATTATACCCAATGTAGGATGTTTGATCTTATCCTTGCTAAATGTCACAAGCTTCATCCCAATTTGAAATCCAAGGTTCAAGTGAATAAGGATGAGTCTAACCCCACTGTTGTGAACATTTTAGTTCCACCTGAGGAGGATACTATCAGACAGGAGGTGTCTGTTTCCCTTGAGGACCCCCCATGACACTGTTGTTACTGTTATTGCGAGTGATGCAGTGCCGACACCTACAAACTCCATAGAAAACAATACCGCTGAACTATTACTTATAAATGATAGTGTTCATATTGACAATCAGGAGAATCTCGTAACTCCACTTCTTCAAGAAGTATCCGGTGTAGAGGCAACTCATACTTCACATATTCTAGAATTTATTGTGGGTACTACTGTTGGTATTCCATTTGCTTCAACCCTACCCCATCAGGCTGATTCTTTGAAGGAGGAATGACAGGTTTGCACTTACAGGAGGAAGAAGAAGAATAAAAATCTACTAGAGCTCAAGAGTCTTATGGATGATACTTTGGTTACTATGGGTACTGGGCAGCACCTTACCAATCTGCTAGCTGGATCCCTACCGAGAACTATAGCCAGAGGCAAGACTACATTGGGATAACCCATGATTTTTCAGCGCCCATGTGTTTTTTGTATTTTTTTTTTTATTTCTATATGTATCTATCTTTTATATTTTTGGTGTGTGTTGTACCGTGTGGGTTGGATATTTAGGCCCACTCATATAAACCAATATGTACTTTTTTCCTTAATATATCAGCACTTGGGCTTATAT
>JXCR01013196.1:0-53009 GCA_002079205.1 Phalaenopsis hybrid cultivar | reverse complement strand
ATATATATATATATATATATATATATATATATATATATATATATATATATATATATATATATATATATATACAAAATGTAGGATTTTATTAAAATAGTTTTAATTTTTTTTTTTGTGGGGTTTTGGGGTATGAAAAATGAATTAGAAATGTGTTTTTTTTTTTAATTTTTGAAAATAACAATTTTTTTTTTGATCAAATTGCCATGGATCCAGTGTTATGTTATTTGTTGTCTGTAAATTTACACATTTTTTGTGGATCTACGGTAAACATTTAGCTTTTAAATTTTGTAGGCCACATTACAACATCATACTTAAGTCAATTCAAGTTGGTGGGGAATTCCTGAAACTTCCAACCGATATTTTTGAAACAGGGGACAACAAAGGTACAATACTTGACAGTGGAACAACATTGGCTTACCTACCAGAGCAAGCTTTTAAGGCATTGATGAATGCGGTAAGATTTTATTTTATTTTATTTTTTATGAATGTAATTGTTATTTATGCTGAATTTATTTACTAATTTTTTGACAATTCTTTGTAGATATTTTCTTATCAGCCTGGTTTGACCTTCCAAACCACCCAGGGTTTTCTATGCTTTGAATTTTCAGGAAGGTATGCTGCTAGGTGAATGCATAGAATGCATTAGTTTCTAAAATTTTATATCATTATCTAACAAAGTAATTCTTATTTATTTTATTAGTTAAGCTGTATGAGCTTTCTAATATTTCTATTAGAAATAAAAAAGAAAATATTTCTGTTAGATATAAAAAAGAAAAAAAGAGGGTACAATTATTGTACATTGTTATACTTTTATTGCAGTGTTTTTTTGATGAACATAAAACTCGCTTTCTTTATTTATGTTCCTGGCATGCACGTTTTATGCAATCATCTCAGAAACTTCTGTTTTATTTTTGGAGCCACCGTTGCCCTTCTAATCCTGAATTTATATTGAGATGAGAAATGTTTGAAGTATAGAAGAATAGGAAATAATTAGTGTAGACTTTGGTTTAATGTACTTTTAGGTATGAACACCAAGCTGGATAAAACTTTTTGTGGTTTATTCACTCGCGAGAAAAGAAAAAAATAGCTCACTTGTGTTTGTGGCTTTCGCCACATCATTTTTGGAAGTGGTTTATGTATGCAACTTTATTATTGTATTGCAAAGAGCTATTTTCATGATTTTTCATCATTATCCTTATTCCAACCATCGTTTTGTCCGGCTTAGTAATTCTTCTCTATCATTTATTCCTATTTATTGTTGTATGTGTGGTAACTCTATTTTATGGAACTCTTTTTTGCAAATATTTTGATCATGTACTTTTGGTCTCCATCTTCTTTCTATTGCTTTTATGTAGCTTTCCCTCCACTCTTTATTGGCGCATCTTCTACTCTCTATCATACATGTGTAAAACACTAAGTTTTTTTTTATATCTTTATACAGCAAGTGTTATTCCGACACTTTGGTGCGAACAGAGATGATGGTTAAAGGATAGCAGAAATTTAAAAGAAGATGACATAAAAACAAGATAAAAGTTCAGAGGAGAGATGATGGGGGAAAGCCCCAATATGTCATATTCAATAAATTATCCACAAAAAATCTTAAGGCAACTTCTGTACAGATTAGGGTCCTCAATACTTCTTTAAGGTACTTAAAACTACCAAGTTAAGCAATCTTGTGTCCTTTTTACACAATTAAACCATAAAGCCAGTATAAAGCTGAACCAGACAAAGTAATAGATCTTCTATTGATTTTAACTAGCCTAAAGTCGCTTAAAGTTTGAATCAAATAGAACCTTTAGTCATTTTACTTATTGTTCCCAAGTATTTGAGGTTTTCTTTACGGAATTAAACGTTCCTACAATTTGGAGGTAGTGGCAATACCATTGGGCTATGCAACCAATGTTTTGAGCTTAGTTTCCTGAATTCTTCTTTTCCTTTCATCACTTAGTGTTTATATTACTATTTGTTCTTGCCCTTCTGGTTTGTTGGGCTTGATTTTGTGTTTTCAATCCATTTATTGTCTTTTGTCTTTTTCCTTCAAGGATGAATTAACCATTTTATCTAAAAAAATGTACTTGTATAATATATTCCTAACCTCTCTCTCTCTCTCTCTCTCTCTCTCTTTCTCTCTTATGAAAATCTTAAATTAAGAGTCATCTTTTTTTATTTCCCATTAATATGGAAAATTCTTGTGGAAATGCTTCCGTTTGGCACCTAATCAGACTATGCACGAGCTGGCTACGACCATTAGTCCAGCTTTCACCCATTCCCTCCAGTTACACCACAACATTCTTTGCCTTCAATCGCCCCCCAACAGCTCTTCTTTTTTGTTGGCCATATCTAGCTCAAAATTTTGTGGCCCTTTGCATCTTTAGCCCGACAATCTCTTCTTAACTTATTACATATTATAATTATCTCATTGATTGCATCTGCCATCTTCAAAGTCTCAAATTAATATAGTTTCTACTAGAAGTGTTCCTAGGATTATGTAAATTTGGCACAAATGATGAAATGAAATACAACTAATTTTCTCTAGTTCTTGTCATATTATTAGAGCCATAGGATTTTCTTTTCTTTGCATTCAAATAAGTTGTAGTTAGGAGTGTAAGTGAGCCTAGCCAACATCCGGGCTGGCTTGAATTCTATTTGATAGTAAGTTTGCGAGTCGAGCTTATTGAGCTACATGCTCGTGCTCAAATTCAAGCTCATTTGTTTTATAAGCTCAAGCTTAAGTTTTGATTGTTGACTTGTTGAGCCATTCACTTCTTAATTCCATACTTTTAAATTTTTTCCCCCGTCTGATTTAAAATTGTCACTTCAAATTCTTCTCCAAACCCTTCTTTCGTGAGCTCATGTGGTAACTTAGCTCGCCGATCTAGTTGTTTTCTTTTTTGTAAAGCTCTCATTGTGAGAGTTTCTTGCCAGCATAAGCCATGTTTTCTCTCATTAGTTTTTGTAAGCTAACTTAAGTTCTCTATCGATATTCCTTATCTAACTAGTTTTCAATGGGTTGTAAATGAGCTAAACTTGCTCAGGCTTAGCTCAGTCAAGCTTGGCTTGTGACTTGGTTTGTTTAAAAATCAACCTGTTCGAATTCAGCTCATGTTCGAAGTAGTTCTTGAACAGTCTATTTGTGTTTGACTCGAATTACTTTTTCATGTTTGTGTTTGGCTCTAAATTAGCTTTTTAGATTAAAATTGTTATCGTTATAGATTTTTCTTTAATTTGTAATTTTCTGCGGAAAAAAAATCTTTGCTCTAATAACTTTTTTTAAACAATAAAACAATGATTTCCTAAAATAATTTCAAGAGCAAATTTGATATAAAAGTTTAAATAACAAAATATCAATTTTTGTTGGCCAAATAAGTGTATGCCTCAAAAATTTACTTACATTTACCAAAAAAAAAAGAAATTTAATATAGTTTGCCATGTTATAATTTACAAACTAAACTGAAGTACAATTGAAATAATCTATAATCAGGCCTTATAAGCTTTAAAATTTAACCCTAAACACTTTATTAACAAGCTAAAACAAAAACCAAAGCCAACAATAACTGCGACAACCACCAAAATTAAAGAATAACAATAGCCCTAACCCTAAAACAGATATAGTAATTCTAAATCAGCAGATATATAATGTATACTGATATATATATTGCGCACACGCTTTAGCTAGATCTAACACTAACTAGTTTACATTAATGATCATCTCTAACGTATTGTCGGAAATGAACACATAATATGCAAAAATTTTGTATTATCTTTAGACAGTTAATTAACAAGCTAAAGTAACAATCAAAACACAATAAAAATGCTAAACCTAAAACTGTTATAAGCCTTGATATACTTATATACATTTGGATAAAATTTTCAGTAGTGTCTTTACTCCAAAATAGAGCCCTAAACTTTGCATGAGCAAAAGATGAAAATAGAAAAATGTTGATGAATTGGTGGGGCGGCCGCCTTAGTCGTTTGCCACAAAAGTAATCCACCACAACAAAAAAATTAAGCTACAAAGATATCACAAGACCCACAAGTTAAATCTCGAGCTTAGAACTAGATCTCAAAACCAGGAAATATCATTAACCAACACTCCAAAAAGCAGATTTCACTCAAGAATTCTAAATAAATCTAAAAAACAATTCAAATAAATTTAAGCTAGGAGACAGACTTGCTAATGTAAAGGCAATATGTGACACTTGAAAAATAAATTTGAGAGATTAGAGAGGGGATACTCAGATAACACTGTAGGTCCATACCAACCACTATAAAATTGAGCTATAAAAAATGATCCAACCATTTAGAATCAAAAGAGAGAGGCGAAAGATGATCAAGAAAATGCAATTTTCGAGGCAGCATTGAGGATAAAGAGAACGAACGAAAATCCTACAGAGAACTTTCGTCTTGCTCTCGGGACCGAAATGAAACGAGACAGAACGATCAGAGATTGGGATGCGGCAGAATGAGAAATTAGGGTTTTATCTTAGGTTATATAGGACTTGGGTTTATTTGGAATTCAATGTATGATAGATGATCCAATGGCTGAAATTAAAACACTAAGTTAAATAGGATTTAATATGTTTTAAATTTGATATATTTTAAATTACAAAATCTTAATTAATTATAATTTATAAATTTTATTTTAGAAGTAATTTAATTTAATTAACACTTGTCAAATATATATTTATATATATATATATATATATTTAATTATTTAAATATTTTGAATCAATTCGAGCTGTACACGATCGAACAAACGTTTGTTTGTGTTCAATTTATTTGCATTTCAAGGTTAAAAAATTGTTCCTATTCATCTCGTTGAGCTTGACGATGAGCCAAACACTAGCTACTTAACGAGTCGAACACAAACTACTTAAAAAACCTAACACAAGTTGTTTGCAAAGGACAAGCTTTTTTAACAACCCAGTTCTCATTAACATCACTCCCATGAATTCCTATTATAACTTTATTTCTCCTTTTTAATTTTAATTTTGGCTCTAGTTCACATGTTGAGCTTGAGCCCATCACTATCGTAGTGAGCCAATCTTGAGCTCGCTGTTTGAGCTCAACTCGAGCTTGAGTTCAAGTTCAAGCTAGTATTTTGGTGATATCCAAACTCATGCTCAATTCGACTCATTTACACCTTTGGTTGTTTCCTTCATATTTCCATTGCCATGATTGTACAACCTTTGGCTTTAGTTCTTTTCCTTCTAGCCTTCATTGCTGTAGCTCTATTCCATCTCTCCTTGATCACAAAGGAAGAGAGTGAGAAACCTAGAGAAATCCATAAAGCACTCCCTAGAACAACATATTCATGATGACCCTCCAAGCCTAGAGAAATCCGTAAAGCACTCCCTATTATAACTTTCTTAAATCTATTAATTTTTTTCCTCAAAGTAAACCTATTTTAAAATTGAAACTCTCGGTGTGATACCTCTAAAACATAATAATAAGCACCAGTCCACATACCTGATCTCTATGCATGGGATAGTGTTGGCAAAGTTGCACATTAAGTATTTAAGTGAATTAAAGCATTATGCAAACTACAGATTCAATTCTCTTCAATCAATCAGTCAAACTAACATTGTTAACAAGGTCCTGAGAAAAAAAAAAAAAAAAAGAAATCTCTTTGCCCTTATGATGGTTGTGTTTATAGAAGTTATCAATTGGAGGGAATAACTTCATTAAAATGTCCCGAAGTCTTATGCGAATCACTTTGGGGTCTAAATTCAGATAAACAAGTAGATATATAAAAATATTAAAAAAAAGGAAAAAAAATCTATCACCTGAAGCAAAATAACAATAATTCTTCATTTACACTAGGTTGTCGTTTATGACAAATTTAAGATTAACCTAAGCTCATGCAAAACTAATTTCATATCAAACGTATTCTGAAAAAATCTTGCGCAATAAATTCATGGCATAGGTTTTATTACCATCTGATTTTGCTGTCAGATGGTATCACAAATTAAAATAAAATAAACAAAAAAATTAAGATCAGGACACTCAACTCGGGCGATTCACTACAAAATTATACTCTTGTTTTAAGGCCACGCCCAAAATGCAGATGTTCTTCATTGGCTTTTCTCTATTGAGTTATGAATCATATGATACATTTGAGGGGACATAAAACCCCCTATGAGTTGAGGTCAACTTAAAATTCTTTTCTTAAAAAAACATCCACTTCAAGCCTATAAGTCCCCTTGGGCGATGTAACATATGACTGCTAATAAGGATTCTTCAATTAAACTGGATCAAGAACCTCTCCTAGTTAAGTAAACAAATTTCCCCAACAAGTTGGGATGATGAAAGCATAAGATCTTGATCAGTTTATTATTATTCCCCACCATCTGCTTTAAGCTAAAGCAGTTAAATTTCCTTAATCTAAAGCTAAAATTGTGGCTACTATATGCTAGAGAGTTAGCGCCTATTGGATAGCCTTAAATTTAAAGTTTTTTTTTCATCTTGTGGAGGGATAATTAATCACAGGAGATTGTGCCTAAAGGAAACTTGGAATTAAATATTGAAGTCCTCACAAAATGAGGGTAAAATTTTTGGATATTTACTTGTCTAAAAAATCTGATATATCTTGTGAAAATGTGACTAAGAACAAATACAAAACACTCACAAAACCTGGGTGTGAATTTCCATAGCCCAAAATGGAGCATTGTGGTGAGTTTGTTTTTGTGGGCTTTGTCCATTCAAATCAATCTCATTTGTTAATTTATGAGGACCAGGAAGAGGAAATTCTTGTATCATAGGAGTTTCTCTTGTTACTTATTCTTCTGATTACTGATTTTGCTTTTAATATCATGCTGCATTCCTTGAACATCCGGTTAATTTATTTTTATGAATGATACCTATTTTCTCATATGCTTTTCCTTTTCTGTCAGTGTTGATGATGGCTTCCCGAAGATCATCTTCCATTTTGAGGATTCAGTGGAATTACCAATATATCCTCATGATTATTTATTTTCAACTGGGGTAAGATATGCTATAATATGTGATCACCTATTAAATTATGCTGGACATGAATGATGTTAATCTATTTCAGACAATATCTTGGCAAGGTTGAAACACTAAATTGTCATATTTGTTTTTTAGCCTTTTTCAATTTCTACTATGTCTTCTCCAAATCTTTCTTTTACTACAAATATGTGTTGTACTCCCCTTATAGGAATGCAGTTTTTATTGATATTTAGCTCTAGTTCTATCTATTTGCCCCTTAGCCAGGTATATGATTATCTAAATTTTCTTAGAAGGGTGTTAACTGTTGGTTTGGATTCGTATTCAGCGCCTTTTTACTTGTTGTAAGAAATGGTTAACTATGTTAGAGTATTTATTGAATCTATATTTGTTTTCTTATTTTTTGATGGAGTGTGTAAATTGTTGAACTCATGAATAACTTGTACAGAAGTGAAATTTTTTAGCTCAGCAACCATCTTGTGAAATTATAAAAGATCATTATTAACTTGTACGGTCTCTGTTTGTCACATTGCATGCGGCTTCCCTATTTCTTGCGGCTTCCCTATTTCTTGGGGTTTTCTGTCCATGATGTGAAAACATTATTTTCATTGCTTTCTGGTGTATATTTTTTTCCTTGAGGAATTTATCGAGGGTAATAATCTTTTGCATTGATCCTGATAATTTAGATCTTTGTGCATGTACGATGAAATTTATCCCTAGCAAATACAGCTTTCACATTCGTATGTTCAAGTAATTGGCAAACTCTCTTTTTTTTAATTGAAATTTTTCTTCAAATCAAAAAAATGCGAGTACAAAAAAGAGAAAGCTGAAGTGAATTTTATGCGTTGAAGTCCCTACCAATATAGTGTATTGGCACGAGTTGATTTACTTGGCCTTATCCCTTCATTTGACAGTATTTTTGAGACGGGAACATTTGACCTTGTTGACATTATTATCTAATTTTGGATTTAATTTGTAATTAGAAGAAGTCCAGAGATTTATTTATAAAAATATTGTAAGGTTCTATATAAGCCCAAGTCATTAATGAAATAATTTGTCTTTTAGAACAATTATTTCTTGATGGTACCCTAGCACTGCGCTCAAACCTTAGGAAAGAACGAGCGGGAGGTGGCTTTAGCTTCAAATGCAGGAAGGCGAGAGCAGCTTTGGAAGATTTTTGTACGCAACGATCCTGTCGTTGCTTTTCCCGAACACAGAAGGAGCAGAAGAAGGGATTTTCGGAGGTCTTTGTGCTGTGCAATCCCGTCGTCGCTTTCCAAGGAGCCCTAATTGTGACTGTTGGAATTTGAAGGTCTCGGCGTCCTGCTACCCATCTTTGCTGCTGTTGCCGTGCGAACGAAGAAGAGACGATGGCTGTGTTTCTGCCGTTCTTGTTTAGCGCATGGAGAATAGAAGAAATAGGGAGTTTCAAATGTCATCATACACAAAGATCTTTTTGTTTGCTGCGAAGCAGAGGGGAAGTGTAGGCTTTTGCTTGCGTAGGAGCGGGGAGAGGGCAAAGCCTTCAATTGCTGGATCGCGACAAGGAAACATGCAGATGTTTTTGCTGTTATGTGTTGCGCAGGGGACGGAATAGGGGGCCTTCACTTGGAACATAAATTGACGAGGCTTCAAATTGGACATATAAAGCAATGAATTGGTAAATTGAGTTTGATCTTGATGATGTGATAGATCGGGATCATGTCAAGAAGAGGAAGGAAGTCGCGTGTGATCTAAACTTGGATCCTTGTGATTGAGGATGTCAGGAGATGAAAATAGTCCGAGAGGTAAATGATTGGAGCTTCTAAGGAAGATAGATCTTAAATTTCTGATGGCCTTGTTAGAGCTTATACATCAAGCTAACGTCTTGACATAAGTCACTACGTCAGCATGTGCTTTGAGACAAGTGAAGCTAAACCTCCCTCCAGTGGATTTGAAGCTTGACATAAGTCACTACGTCACATGTTTGAGTTGATCGCGTCAAATTAAGGCAGCTATAGTAGGGAAGAGACTAGAGGAATATTTGACGGAGGTCAAGCCAAAGAGTGACAGTGCTGAGGGGGGATGAGTGAAGGACCGCACATGCCTTGCTTTACACATGATTACTCAACTCGATGTTCCATCGATTGTTTCATCAGTAGATGAGATTCAAAAGGTGACAGACATCTCGACGAAGTTGAATAGGATCTATATTGGGGCTGAGAACCACATGAGGATGTTCTAGATTCAACGCGAGATAAAGACTGTGGTACAATGTGTAAATCGATTCAGGAGTACTCCATAGATCTGGAGCAACTGTGGGCAGATCTTGATCACTTTTCACTTATGTCAGGCTGTGGTGATCCGAGATGTAAGAAGGGAGAAATCTTTGCACAAATGATGACTATGTAGTTTTTGGCTCATTTGAACACGACCTTTGATTAGAGGAGATCGGTCCTCCCAGCCTATGCAACGATCCCTTCACTTGATGAGGCCATCACTACGATGATATAAGAGGAGAGTCACATGAGGCTATGCTTTGAGTCAAGTGTACTTTCAGGTACACGATTAGGTTTGACTGTATTGCAATTAGTTATGACAGATGTCCCGGGGAGACTCACAAGTGCTACAATTGCGATGTAGTAGGTCACCCGATTTAGGTATACTCCATAGATCTCGAGCGACTATGGGCGAATCTTGATCACTTTTCACTTATATCAAGCTATGAACTGTGGTGATCTGGGATGCAAGAAGGGAGAGATCTTTGCACAGATGGGGACTATGTAGTTTTTGGCTCATCTGAACACGAACTTTGATCATATGAAATCAGTCCTTCTAGCCTAGGCAACGATTCCTTTACTGGATGAGGCCATCACTGCGATGATATAAGAGAAGTCATATGAGGCTTCACTTTGAGTCAAGTGGACTTCAGGCAAATGATCAGCTTTGACTGTATCACACTTAGGTATGAGAGGTGTCTAGGCGGTGATTTGCAAGTGCTACAACTATGGTGAAGTAGGCTATCTGAGCAAGATCTATCTTAGGCCACCTAAGGAGACAGTGATAGGTGGATGTGGATAATTTGCTAGCAGTGGTCGTGGTGGTTGAAGAGGTGGAAAAGGGGCCTATCGAGAAAATCTGATGGTAGTAGAGGATGAGGGAGAGACAGGTGTGGTTTTTTTTCGATGAGGATCACTAGTTTTTGAAGATGTTGAAGAGGAACCAGAAATTAACATGTGAAGGGGCTGAGAATACATCCACCTTATCGTCTTCAAGGGGTAACATTGCTACTTATGCTTAATCTACGAAGGCATTCATGATATACACACGCTCTTGCCACTATTTCTACCGCAAGTTCATCAAAATGGGTAATAAATTATGGCGCATCTCGACATGTGATAGGTTTTGCTTAAGTTCTTTTCCAATACTTACCTGATATTTCTAGAGACTATCCAGACTGTTGATGGTATAACATAACCTGCAATTGGTAAGAGTACAGTGGGATGTACCAATTTTATGACTTTGTTCAATGTTTTGCATGTTCATTTTTTTATATTAAACTTTTTATTCATTAGTGCCATTTTTCTCCAAGTAAAATATGTTATTTCATTTGATATCCCTAAGGTGATTTTTCAAGAGAAAGGAACATGTTAGACACTTGGGACTAGAACGTGACATAGTAGACTTTGACACTTGGATAAAGAAGAGATGAAATCAACTTTGACATCCATGATAGAGAGTGCTGGAGTAGGGGGATCAGGGATTAGTTTGGAGGACGTACTACTGCTACATTACAGAAGCATGTGATATTTTTGTTTTAGCTTTCTTAGTCGTTTATATCTATCTTTGTATGAAAAGACATAAAAAAAAATTTGTATGTTATGTTTATGAATTTGACAAGATTACTGGGAGCTCTTATATTAGTTATTGGAATAGGAGTCCTTGTGGTTTTGATTTGGTACATTATGATGTTTGAGGATCTTGTTCTACGAGTTCAATGAATTGTTATTGATATTTTGTGACTTTTATTGATTGTTTTTCTTGTGTTACTTGGTTGTATTCGATGAAAAATAAAGGGGATGTGTTTGCTTGCTTTAAATATTTACACAAGGTAACTCGGACTCAATATAATGCAATAGTGAAGGTATTGAAGCCTGATAATGGAACATATTATACCAATAAGAGGGTTGGGGAATACTTGTTAGCTTTTGGGATACAACATCAAACCGCATGCGCATAAACATCGTCACAAAATAGAGTAGCAGATCGAAAGAAGAGGCACCTCCTAGAGGTATCCCGAAGCATTATGATCGCGATGAATGTCCCAAAGCACTTGTGGGGCGAGCAATTTTGTCAGATGCTCAATTGATCAACAGAATCCCTCGGGAGTGTTGAATTTGAAGTCCCCTTCTTAGATGTCAAAACAAATAATAGCGGGATCTTTCCATTGAGGGTATTTGGTTGTGTTTGTTTTGTAAAGGATAACAGACCATCAATAGGGAGCTGGATCACCAGAAGGGATATGTTTGTTGGAGCCCGGTAGAGAAGAGACTGTTTGTGAGAATGAATGTGTTCTTCAGAGAACTTGAACTGTACTACACCCTGGAGCTGACCTCACCTATTGTTGACTCATCGGATAATGGAGGTATGTAGCAAGGAATGACAAGTAGTAATGGTGCGAGATTGGTGCATGTGAGAGAGATGTCTTATCTTGTGATGTGGGATGAATCAACTGAGGAGCCAGAAAGTGAGGAGATTGAACCAAGAGGTGGTGAGATTCATGTTGCAGGGGAGTTGAAGGTATATACACGGAGGAAGCAAAATGAGGGAACACTGCCTGCAATACCACTCGCTCCAACAAGTTTCTTGTCCCGTTCTATCCTAGCTCTTGAGACACATGCACTATCCACCTCAGACTTATAATTCACTGGTGATATGATTCTTCTTCCGTCTACTTCCAACCCCATAACTATAAGAAGAATCTCTCGTAGTAATTCAGGGCATCTTCCTGATCGTTTTGGGTAGGACCATGATAATGCTCAGTTTGTTTCATACTCTAACATATCACTTATATATGGTGCATTCATTACTTCTTTGGATATTGTCTCTATACCTAAGTGTTGGCTGGTAGCTGAGAAGGCTGCTAAGTGAAAAGTGCCATGTATAAAGAGCTTGGGCTCTCGATAAAAACGAAACAGGGAGAGATAGTGCTTCTGTCAGTGGGAAAAAGAGTAGTTGGGTGCAAGTGGATCTTCATAGTGAAACAAAATTCAAAAGGGAAGGTGGAGCATTACAAATAATAATTGGTGGCGAAATGATACCGTCAGACATATGACATTGACTATGAAGAAACTTTTGCACCAGTAGTGAAGCTGAGCACAATGAGGGCATTGGTTTTTTTGACAGTGAATGATGGGTGGAGGTTACACCAACTTGATGTGAAGAATGCATTTCTTCTTGATGAGTTACTAAAGTTCCATATAGAGATATCACTAGGATTTTGTACAGACCAGACAGTGAGAAAGGTGTGTAGGCTCATGAAGACACTTTATGGCTTGAAACAGTCTCTTTAAGCTTGCTTTGAAAAATTTAGAAAAACTATGGTTGACATGAGATATCAACAGATCAATGCTAACCTTACAATGTTCTTTCGACAACATGGAGGTCACACCACTTTGCTTGTTATGTATGTTGATTGCATAATTATCACTAGTGATGATGTGACAGAGATTGCTCAGCTTGAGAAAATACTTTCTTGGGTTTGAGGTGGCTTGTGGATCTGAGGGGATGATATTGTCTCAAAAGAAGTATATACTAGATCTTGTCACGGACAATCATGCTAGGATGCAAGCCCGCAGTCTCTCCAATTTATCAGAAGACCAAGCTGAGTTTAGTGGCAGGAGAGCCAATTGATCATGAGGTATCAAAGATTGGTGAGCCTAATGATCTATTTGAGTCACACTCGTCTCGACATCTTATTTTTAGTGAGTGTGAAGAGCAAGAAACATTTGGTAGTAGCGAGATCAACAATAGAGACAGAGTACAGAGCCATGGCTTTTGGGGTTGCCAAGATGATGTGGTTGAGAGCCTTGTTGGTAGAGGTCAAGGTGGACTAAAAAGCTCAAATGAAGTTGTGGTGCGACAATAAGTCAACAATCAACATTGCCAACAACCCGATGCAATATGATAGATACAAACATGTGGAGATTGATTCATCAATGAAAAACTAAATAACGAACTACTGGAGCTAAGTCATGTAATCACTGTAGAGCAAGTGACTGATTGCCTCACCAAAGGATTAAGCTTAAAACAACTGTAGATTCATTAGATTTGTCTAGATTGTGCGACAAGATGTGCTTAGTGAATATCTTTTGCCTATCTTGTAGGGGAGTGCTGAGATTTATAGCTATATTAGGATCTAATTTGTAAATAGAAGAAGTCTTGAGATTTATTTGTAAAGACGTTGTAAGGCTCTAAATAAGCCTAAGTCATTAATGAAATGGTCGAAGTCCTTTAGAGCAATTATTTCTTGAGACCTTGTTAAAATGGTGGCAATTGGCCCGTGTGCTTTATAAAATGACAAGTAGTTCACATTCCAACAGCATTAAAGAATTTTGGTAAATATGTAAATAGAGGAGGTTTACTCATATCTTATACTAAAGCAAACAATGTTACAATGTGATTTAGGCTTAGATTTTTTAATGCAACTGTCACGACCCGACCTGGGTTATTGGAGTTAACCAAGGTAGGAACGACATTCTGACGATGAAAATAAATATTTTTAAGCAATAATATTAGTTTACAATAACATTCAAATATAAAAAGTCACTAATCCATAATGCATAAGTAAACTTCCTCTAAACAAAATACATTACATCATTCGGTAATCATATCAGTCAGTTTAGTCTTGTGAGTCTTTTTCTGAAATAACAATTAAATAGGGTTAACTTTAAAACAACTTGGTGAAGGAAGGAACAAACATTCAAACGGTGAAAATAGATATTTCTAAGCTGTAATATTAGTTTCCAATAACATTTAAATAGAAAAAAATTACTAATCTATAATATATAAGTAAGCATCCTTTAAACAAAATATTTAACATCATCATGTAAACAAACTCTCTCATTTCAATCATTTAGTCTAGCAGATCATTTTCTAAATAACAGTTAAATAAAAGATTAAGCTTAAAACAACTTAGTGAATAATTATCACGTGTTATGCATTAAATCATTATGTAAATGTCTAATATAAATGCTCAAAAGAATATGTTGATCAATTTATAAAGTGATTTTTCCATTTTTATTTAATCATTTTAATCAATTTCATTTTCATTCATTTTTTTCCATCTCAGGAGTATCGTTGAAATGTACCAATAAATGTACAACTTCTACTTTTTTTTATTGTTTTGTATCATAAAGATACATGATTATTATTTTGTATCATAAAGATACAACTTATATCATTTTGTACCATAGGTGTACAATATTTATCATTTTATTTACCTTTAACGTACATGAGTACAATAGCATTCCCAACTAATACGGTAAGAGGTTGATTCATAGACTCATTTATTTTTCTGTTATTTAACTTATAATTTTTTTTTTGAAACATTAAGTAAATTATTTTTCATTTAATGCAATGCAAAATTTAAAAGAATTGAAATTATTAACAATCATATCGGTTTCATTTAATTTTTTTAATTATAAGAGTTTTCTAATATGTATGAACAAATAAAATATTATGAAAATAAAATAAATTGAATTTAATGCAAATAAAACAATAATTGTTCACCTTGATTTCATCTTAAGAAATAATCCTATAACTTATGTTATCCTAAATTGGATTCTTGAGATTGATTTATAAAATAATGTTTAATACATACGCCCTTAGATGAATTTAAATATTACCTAGCTTAAGTGAGAAAATTCTCACATACTTGATGTGGCAAACTCCTTTTGATTTCAAATCCAAAAACGCTCTATTTGTACTTTCTAACTTTAATTAGCAATAAAACACATTTTAATACTTAATAATTTTCGTGTAATTGACTAAATAAATATCAAATAAACACCAACTTTACTAGTGTCACACTTTTTTCTTCTTTCCCCAATCTGAATGTTGTTTTACCTACGAATAATCATTTATATTTACATCATAATTAAATACTAATAAATGATTTTTTTTAATAAAGTTGATAGAAAGTGTACTATAGTTTTACTTCCTTATCTTCTCCTCTATGCACAAACACTGATATCGATGTCTCTTTTTTTCTATACTTTACTTGCTGGTTTAATTTTATTTATTGATTTTTTATTCGTAAATTTAATTATTAGCTTAATAATTTTAATTAAAGAAAATAACTTATATAAATAAAACTCCAAACCCTTGCTTTCACTGTTACCGATTTTCCTCATCTTGAAACTCAAATTTGAATGTTCATTTATTCAATATTTTCTAATGATAATGAGCCAAATTCCAAACTAATACTAATAACATTAATTTAACTTTATCATTATTTATTCTAATTGTAGTTTTGGGAGGGGAAAGATAACTATTCTCTTTCAAATTCATATAAAACGATTACAAAATAATAGAGGGGGATGACTCCCACATTAGGAACATCATAAATAAGTCATACCTCTTCATAATAAATAAAGAAAACAAGAATTGTAACATACTAATAATGTGAAACTTTAATAAAAGAAAATAATAAGATGCTAAAAAAAAGCTTCGTAAATAATTTTAACATGCCCCTTCAAGTTGGAACATAAATATCTATAATGCCTAACTTGCTTATAAGGAGCTCAAAGTTAAGCCTAAACAATTCTTTGGTGAAGACATACACTATTTATTGAGCAACAGACTTAAATGACATACAAATTGCTGCACAATCAATCTTTTGTCTGTCAATCTCCACTTGCTTTGTGTGATCATGTTGCACATGATTTTCTGCAATGCTTATAATAGTTTTAGTATCATTGTATAACTTCACTAGCATATCCATTAGAATCCATAACTCTTCAATAATTATCTTAAGCCATAACATCTCACATACTCCTTTAGCCATAACTCGAAATTCTACTTTGACACTACTCCTTGCCCCACCACATTTTGTTTCTTATTTTGCTAGATAATCATATTCACTCAAATAAAAGTAAAATATCGTAAAGTCAATCACCTGTCAACAACTAAGTCTGGCCAATCTGCATTGTTTTATGCCTCTAAATTCTATTGTGTGCTTTTTGAAAGAGTAAATCTTTCCCCGGTGTACTTTTTAGGTATCTAAGAATTCTGTTTCTTAGAGGGAGAATGCATAAAGTGACTTACCAAACTTATATCAAAGCCGATTCTATCTTTGTATGTGATAAGTTTATCAATTCTCTCACAAATATTTGATATCGAGTTATATTCACTAGGTTACCGTTCTTCCCATCTCCCGGCTTTTGATTAGGATGAATTGAGGTGTTTGCAGGCCTGCAATCGCTCATCTCAGTTTTCATTAGGAGGTCAAGAACGTACTTTCATTGGGACAACAATCCCTTTTTTCAATCTAGCAACTTTTATGTCAAGGAAATATCTCAAAGATCCTAAGTCGTTGGTCTCAAAGAGGGATGCCTTCAAACAATTTATATATGGGATGTAGTTTCAAAATTATTGGAATCGATCAATGTGGTAGAATTTTATTGAACTCCCGTCATTATTGCATATTTATCCGACATCCTCAGAATTTGAACAACACAATGATCTCGATTGTGTAGGCGGAGTGGAATTCCTTTATGCTGCGATCCTGATCATTGCTTTTTTATCAAGAATGACACAAAGCTCTTGTACACCACAATCTGTTCACTTTCCTCCACTAGCAACACAAAACTTGTAGCTATCCCTAGCACTGTTTCAATCAATAACGATGTGGAACTCTTATATACCAATTGATAAAGAAAAGAAAATGATGAATACGCACTAGCAATCGATCCATAACCTTAGGAAATTACAAAGGTTGTAATCTCCTTGCTGTTTTGTCTATACGCACAAGCAGTCGTCAATCCATAACTCTTGGCAACTAAGAAAGCTGTGGAATCGTCAGGAAAAAAATTGGTCTTTTGTCGATTTTAGTACACCACGGTCTCGGTAACTACAAATGCTGCGAAATCATGAGGGAAAAAAATGAACTTCATCGATCTTCGTACGCAGTGATCCTGTTGTCACTTCAGGTAGAAGCAGAGCTGAAGTGGAGAAAGATCAGAGCTTTGGCAGCCTTTGTACGCAGCGATCTAGCCATCAGTTTCCCAGCATACACCGTGAGTGTCCTAACACGAAGGATTCACGTGAGGGGTTAGGATTAGGTTGCTAGCTCTAATACCATGTAGTTTTGAGAGGGAAACAACAAATATTCCTCTTCAATTTTATATGAAATGATTACAAAATAAATTAAGGTGGATGACTTTCACTTTAGGAACGCATAAAGCAGTCAGAACTCCCCATGATAAAAGAAACAAGGATTATAACATACTAATAATACAAAGATCTAATAAAGGAAAATAATAAGATGGCAAAACTAAAACTTCCTAAATAATTTAAACACTAATAAAACTAATATAAACCCCAATCTGATCGGCTCGGGTTTCTCCTTGCCAAACACAATGGTCGCGCAAACTCCTTCCTTGCCAACATACAATGCTTTCAAAGCTTGTATTAGTCTCTCACACAACGATGTTACTGTCTTCCTCACACTACACGTCTGCAAGCCCTCGGAGGTGCCAAGCCTCTCCTCTTTTTTGAAATAGAAGTCGTGTATCTTCTCACAAGCTGCAGTTTCTTCACCTACAAGCGAACTTGCCAAGAACACCCTGAATGACATCGACTAGGGCTGTAAACGAGCCGAGCTTGAGCGAGCTCAGGCTTGGCTCATGTTCAGCTCGTTCGAAATAGCTCATGTTCGAAATCGGCTCGTGAACAATGTGTTCGTGTTCAGCTTGATTTAAATATTCATGTTCGTGTTTGGCTCGAAATTGGCTCGTTAAACTTAAATTGAGAAAAATAGATATAAAGTGTGGGATTTGAACCTGGATCAAATATATACAAAAGAAGACAGTAACCACATTGTCACATGAGGTGTTATGATTTAAACTTAGACATAAATATATATAATATATTGTTATATAAAAAATTATATAATTTTTTTTATTTCAAGCTAAAACGAGCCGAACACGAGCGAACAAAGAGCTGTTTGTGTTCGACTCGTTTATAATTCGAGCTTTAAAAATTTGTTCGTGTTCAACTCGTATACTTAACGAACGAGCCGAACACGAGCTTTTTTGACAGCCCTAACGTCGACTTTGCCTCCCAAAAGCATGAGCACTTCCTTCTACGGTTTTGACGCAAAGTGTCACTACTCCTTGCTTCGACATAGGCTTGAAACCCTCTTTCTTCACCCCCCAACCCTCGCTCTCTACCTCTCTAATTTGACTTCCCTTGCTTCAATTTCTCTCTTTTGGTTCAAAATCTGTTCTTAATAGCGAAAATGACGTGACGGTTGGTTGGAAACGATAATTTTTTTATTAGTTATTACAATCTCTCCTCATAAAAAAATTGTCATCGAAATTTGCAAATTATAAATAAAACAGACATACCTTAATTAAATAGTTATGGTTATTTTCTTGTATATCTCACAACTGACATCCTTTTTTGATTTGAACTTCCATAAAATTATTACAAATGAAATCTCTGTTATGAAGCTTCTTGACATCTTAAGTCAATATCCTCTCACGTTCCTCTACATAGGTAAAATTAGGCTTAACATCAACTGAATTTGCAATCACTCTAATTGATTCATCAACATTATACTTTCTAAGTGAAGAAATGTGAAAAATATTATGTACTTCATGCATATGAAATTTTAAAGCCAATTTATAAGCTACATTTCCAATACTCTCTACGATTTCATATGGACCAACATTTCAAAAACATTGCACACCATTCAATGGATTGACTTTGATTAAAACAAACTCTCCAATTTCAAATTCAATTGGCATGTGTATATTATCATAATATTTCCTTTGCTTATCTTGCACAACCCTTAATCTATCTCTGATCAACCTAACTTTTTTTGCGTGGTCAAGGTTCATATACCGTTCCTTGCAATTGTCATATTGAGTCTAGAAACATGAAAAACTTATTACTAGTAGTGCCTTTGAAAATCATCAATAATGCCAAAATTTACATATGTATGATTGAAACTAAGGGGGAGTGGGTGATGGTGTGGTTGAAGTGGAAAAAATTAAGAGAAATAGAGTTTTAATGACCAAGAACAGAAGATTAATCTTTATCATGTGATTGAACTCACAAATAGTCCATCCGATATTTGAATGCAACCGATTTAGTTTTTTAGTGTCATGTTTTTTCAATTTAGCCTCTTGAATATAAAAATCAATTTTAAAATGCTCCTTAGGGATTACATTGAGCTTGATTCTGCGTAGAGATACTAAATTGAGATCAATGTTGCATTACAATTTCTACTGAAGGGACTTGCTGGATTCTTTTTGTAAAATTGAGAGACCAAAGCAGAGAAATTTAAAACTCTCGAATTAAATTATTTGCACAGATATTCAGAGGACTATTTTATAATTTAATTAAGGTGTCTTATATGGTATTAACTCGTATATTCTTGACTGGAAACACTAGAAGGAAAAAGAAAAAAAAACTTTAAAACTTAGGAAATGAAAACATTTTAAAGTTGGGGATTCTATCTTATACATCACAACGAGAACAACAACAAAATCTTAATCCCACTACATGGGGTCGGCTACACGATTCCTTTTTGTCCATTGAGTCCTATTTAGTGTCATATTTTCATTTAGTTCTAATAAATTAAGATCATTTTTTTTTACAATAAGCCCAAGTTTTTTATATCTACCCTGTCTTTCTTAATATAAGTTAAATCTAAAACATCTACTCTTCTAATCGGATCATCAGATGGTCGAAGTTTAATTTGACCAAACCATCTAAGACGACTTTCTCTAATTTTGTCCGTCACAGGAGCTACACCAACCTTATTACGGACATATTCATTTTGCATTTTGTCTCTAAGTGTAAAGCCATTCATCCACCTAATCATTCTCATCCCGACAACACTTAACTTAGTATTATACTTCTTTTTTAAAGGCCAACATTCAGCTCCATAGAGCATTGCAGGTCTCACCACTATTTTATAAAGTTTTTCTTTAAGTTTAAGCGGTACTTTTCTATCACACAAAATGCCCGAAGCATTCCTCCGGTTCAACCAACCAACTTGAATTCTACTATTAACATCCCTATCTATATCACCATTGCTTTGAACAACATACCCAAGATATCTAAATCGATCACACCTTTTAATAATTTGATCACCCAAAGTTGCATTTCTGTCACTAGAGCTACTACTACTAAAATTACATTCAATGTATTCAGTTTTAGTTCTACTCCAATGAAGGCCTTTAGACCCAATGTAGACCTCCATAATTTAAGTTTTCTCGGGCTTTTTCTCTCGTCTTATCTACGAGAAGGGTATCATCAAGAAAAGACATACAACAAGGTACATCTCCTGTAAATGTCCAGTAAGTCCATCCATAACTAAAGCAAAAAGAAATGGGCTTAAAGCCGATCCCTGATATAATTTAACAGAAATAGGAAAATATTTGTTCAATCCTCTTTTAGTTCGAACACAAGCAACAACTCTAGTATACGTATCTTTAATGACTTGAATATAAG
This sequence comes from Phalaenopsis hybrid cultivar, assembly GCA_002079205.1. Classification (NCBI taxonomy): domain Eukaryota; kingdom Viridiplantae; phylum Streptophyta; class Magnoliopsida; order Asparagales; family Orchidaceae; genus Phalaenopsis; species Phalaenopsis hybrid cultivar. The sequence goes on along the minus strand of JXCR01013196.1, from coordinate 32,318 downwards.
TTATATCAACACCTTTCTTCTCAAGAAACTCTCCAAAGAATATCTCTTGGAACCTTATCGTATGATTTTTCTAAATTAATGAAAATCAAATGTAGATTCTCCTTATTATCTCTGAAGGTCCTCCATCAAACCTCTCAATAAATGTATAGCTTCCATAGTAGACCTGCCCGACATAAATCCAAATTGATTACGAGAAATCTTTGTAATACGTCGTAACCCATGTTCATTTACTTTCTCCCATAATTTTAAAGTATGACTCATCAACTTAATTCCTCTATAATTTGCACACTCTTGTGCATCCCCTTTATTCTTAAAATGGGGACCAAAATACTCTTCCTCTACTCCTCAGGTATCTTTTTATTTTTTAAAATATAATTAAAGAGTTTAGTAAACCCAAGAAACTTCCAAATCTCTTAAATAATTCACCACTTCAACTGGGATATCATTAGCTCCTACAGACTTTCCACTATTGGTTTTCTTTAAAGTCTCAACTTTTTTTTACTAATGCAAAAGTAAAAATGAAACATTTGATTATTATTAATGCTATTAAAATCATCAAGGTCAATCATATTTTCAAAAACATCATTAAAAAGTTTATCAAAATAACTCACCCATTTATGTTGAATATTTTGTTCTAAGAAAAACACTTTTTGAGTTTCATTTTTAATACACTTTACTTGAGTTAAATCTTTACCTTTTTTTTGTTTGGCTAGTTTATACATATATTTTTCACCCTTCTTAGTATTTAATCTATTATAAAGATCGTTAAAAACAGAATTTTTAGCGTCGTAGATTGTTCTTTTAGACTCCCTGCAGGTCGTTTGATATTTTTTCCAGTTTTCCATGCTTTTACATTTAAACCAATTTTTATAACATAACTTCTTATATTTTATCTTTTAGTGCACATTATTATTCCACCACAAACTGTTTTTTTTAATACAAACTTTTTCTTTTGATTCTCTAAGTACATCTTTTGTTGCTTGTTTCATAGTGTTTGTTATTTTTTCTCACATAACATTCGCTTCATCACGAACATCCCAAATTTTGAAATTTTGAATTTTACTCATAAAAATAATATTATTTGTGTCATTTAGGTTCCTCCATCTAATTCTACGATGATGAGTCTTAGTATTCTTTATTTTATAACTCTTTATCTTAAAATCTAGAACTAATAAAATGTTGGGTACTTAGGTCCTCACTTGGAATGACCTTACAATCTTGACGATCTCTTCTTCCTATAAGAAAATAATCAATTTGTGTTTTATTAGATCCATTCTTATGAGTAATAAGATATTCATATCTTTTCTTGAATAAAGTATTATTAATAACAAAATCATTTGTTAAAGCAAAATCTAAAATAATTCTACTTTCTTCGTTAGTCACTCTAAACCATAGCCACCATGAATATTTCTGAAATCTTCTACCACTCTAACGACATCCATTTAAATCTCCTCCAATAAAAATTCTTTCGTTAAGAGGTATCGTTTGTATTAAGTCTTCTAAGTCATTCCAGAATTTATCTTTAGACCCTATATCTAAGCCTATTTATAATATTAAAAATCTTAGTATCAATGATAATCTTAAGGGTTATAATTCTATCTCTAACTTTATTATTTTTACAACATTATATTTCAAACTCTTATCTATAATTACACCAACACCATTTCTAGTGCTGCTCTTACCAGAATGCCAAAGTTTAAAGCCTAAGTTATCAATCTCCTTAGTCTTTTCTCCAACCCATTTGGTTTCTTGAATACATATGTATTAATCTTTCTAGTAATCATAATATTAACTAATTTCATTAATTTACCATTGAGAGTAACCATATTCCAAGATTCTATCCTAATATTAGTTTCATTAGTTTTATGAACTAACTTCTTTACCCGCATCTGTCAGTAATGTTGGAACCCTTATTTATTTGACACTACATCCTGACACCGGTGTAGCGGCCCTTGCACACTTTTCACTGTATTCAGGCTATACAATACGTCGCTTCTAGGGGAGGCCCTCGCATTTACACAATGATTAAAAGGATTCATGTCATGATTTTGTCGATAAGTTTTACGCTGGCTATCGACTACCTAAGACAACCCTCAACTTTTCACATCCTGGTTTGGGACCGGCAATGACGGTGTTTACGATGTGAAAATAAAAATTTTCATAATTTTATGGGATCCCTCAGCCATTTTCGAAAGAAAATATGATACATCAATATTGGATCTTGATGGTCTCTTCAAATCTTCTAGTAAATGAACTTGGCTTTTATCATGACATGAAAAACTTAATATTACTATATCTACTGTATCTTTGTTCTGAGATTTATCCATGATTCCTCAATATGTTAATGATTAACATTTATTTGTTTTGCTACATGAATCTTCTTCATGGCCAGCTTTATGACATTTTTTTTTCGACCTTGTGGTTAGGCTAGGCAAAAATCGTCATATTTGATTGTTGCTGAAGTTGACATCTTGGTGTCATGGTTTGAATCAATTCAATGATGACGATGCCTAATATACTGCTGGATTCAAATTGTCTGTAAATAATATTAGATTTTTATTTAGAAGATCAACAAAACATAGAGAACAAAATCAGAGAATGAAAAGGGGAATAAAAAGAATCTAGAGTGAGAATTTCTCAGATTGTACTAAAATAACAGAAACAAGGCTTGAGTACGAAAAAAACATCCTTCTCTTAGGCTGTCCTCTTGACCTCCACTTGTAGATTTGGATCAACGTTCAACTCTATAGAAAATGTTATATTTTGAGCTATATGAATAAGAAAAGTTTGTATTAATATTTTAGTTACTTGCTAAAAAATACAGGAGGCCTGTAGCTTTAATATTTTAAAGTAATGAGTTGCAGAAGCCTTCATTAGTTTTCACCAACTTATTATTAAATAGACACCAATTGGTTTGTACGAATGCTGACAAGTTGCTTCTGAGATTGAGTTATTAAGCTCTGATAAGCTTTGAGCTTAATATGTTCTGGTGAGTTCATTTTAAATTGAGGAGTTCTTGATGGTCTTGGTCAGTTCATGACAGTTTTGGTGAGTTCATCATGGTCTTGGCGAGTCCATGATGGTCTTGATGTGTTCACCATTTCTACATTATGATTTAGCCAAGGCTTCGTGAATCGAACTTACGAAGCTTGAATTGTGTCTTCAAGTTATTTTGATGTAGTTGTAACTCTCCAATTCTCTTTTATCTTTTGTACTTAGAAAAAAGAATAACAGAATTAATAAAATTTTGTTATTCTATATAAAAATAACAATAAATATGTGATATTTTTGTGACTTTAATTTGTCTTTGTTGTACACGTTAGCCCTATCATATGCCTATCTCATTTGAGCGTTGCTCAAATTCTTCATCTTCTTCCTCCACTTGGGTCTACAACTTGTTTCTTTCAAAATGATTAGTATCCTAGGGATTAAGATAGATATTCCAAAAGAAGAAATGGTTTATGTCATCTTCAAGGTGGAAAGAAAAGAAAAATCGGTGCAAATAATAGAAGAATAAGAAGAATTTCTTTTTGAGAAGAGACTAAAAGCTAAGTAAAGTTGAGACTAGTGTGATGACCAAAGCAAAATGTTTTGTTGCTCTAGTTGAATAAGTAACTTCTTTGGGTGAATTCACAAAGATCCCACATTTCCATTTTTTTACTCATCCGAATTATCTTGAATAGGGTTGACGTGGTGCGAATTATCTTGAATAAGATTGACTTGGTATGAACTATTTTCATGAGATATTTGGATGTACATATCCAACAAATACTGGCACACAAAAGTAGCCTAGCAAACGTATTGTAGCTTTTCATACAAAACTGAACTAGGCTGATCATCTCCCCAATAGCAAATAGATGGCCAGACTATGGCTTCCTACTATAAAAAGGTTTGCATTTCATCTTCTTCACCTTTTCATGGTAATGGGACACAACTGGAGAGAGTGATGGCGTGTACCATCTAGCTATAGTCTAAGGCGGTCAGATTCTACCTCCGATCAACAGGAAGCTCCATCCTTAAGCTAGGAAGACCATCTTCCCATCTATCAAGAGAATTAGAAGATCTAGTTAAGATGAATTTCCGGTTCACGCAGAAGTTATCTAACACAGTTCGCGCATGAATGTACATGAACATCAAATGTGGATGAACTTCCACCTCTTTCTTCTAGTAAAGTTGAGAATTGGCTCATCATTGAAACTTCAGCATGGATGTGGTGACAATGGATCATAGTTAATTTTCAATATCATGGGCAAGGTGAGGATGTGTGATCATGGCATGGCTATTGAATATGAACACATTGAGAATCCATTGTTTTGTCATTATGCCAATTGTTGGAAACTGGCTACTCAAGAAATCAAGGAGAGGTTGGGGTTTTAGAATAAGTATTGAAATTTAAAAATATGTTGTCTTTGAAGAGCAACATTTCTTATCTAAATATGACACATAAAAAAAAAACATAACATAGTTCAAACTAACAACCACAATAAAAAAAAAAAATTCTAGAAGTTGAAGCTTAGAAACTTGGACTACAAATGATGCGGGAGCACTCCCGCTTTGGAAGCGGGTTGCAAGCCGTGAACTGCGACTCCCCCGAGCACGTGAGATGGACCGAAATGTCATGTTTTCCCTCTTTCATGCTTTCCTCTCTATTATCCTTCATTCCTTTTTAGTCTTTTCTTATATATGTGTTGTATTAGGGTTTGAAATTCAGTTTTGTTTGGTTTTCTGACAGGACAGCCATTGACATCTCGATTTTTCCCTTCCAGGGTTTTATCCATAGGCGAGAAAGTACTCCGGCTGTAACTCATTCTTAGGTAGTGTGTATGTTCAGTTTTCCTGCTTCCCAAAGCCGTCCCTCCGCTGCCGCCGTCGCCGTGTTTGCTTTAGCCACCCGGAAAACAGCCCCTTTTCTGTTTTCTTACAGCCGCCAACCAGCCAACCACCTCCCACTTGCTGCCATCTCATCCAGCCACTGCCCACCTTGCTGCCAACCCTTTCCAGCCGCCTTCCCTCCCCGACCCTTCCAACACCCTGCCACCACCTACCATCCAAGCCTAGCTTTCCTTCCACCTTCCGGCCACCAACCGCTGCCAGGTGATCCCTTTCAGCCACCTACCTAGTCATCGCCCCTTCAGGAAACCACCGTCGTTGTGTCTGTGTCGTGTTGTTGTTGTTATTTCCTATTCCATTTGGTTGTTTGTAAGTTCCTATTTGAATTTTAGCAATAATAATATTATTCCGTTGTTGTTTTGTTTAACTCCTGTATCAACNCTAACAACTAAAAAAAAAAAAAAAAAAAATCTAGAAGTTGAAGCTTAGAAACTTGGACTACAAATGATGCGAGAGCACTCCCGCTAGCGGGTTGCAAGCCGTGAACTGCCACTTTGCCGAGCACGTGCGATGGACCGAAATGTCATGTTTTCCTCTCTATTATCGTTCATTCCCATTTAGTTCTTTCTTATATATGTGTTGTATTAGGGTTTGAAACTCAGTTTTGTTTGGTTTTCTGACAGGACAACCATTGACATCTCAATTTTTCCCTTCCAGGGTTGTATCCAAAGCGAGAAAGTACTCCGGCTGTAACTCGTTCTTAGGTAGTGTGTATTTTCAGTTTCCTTGCTTCCCAAAGCCGTCCCTCCGCTGCTGCCGTCGCTGTGTTTGCTTTAGCCACCCGGAAAACAACCCCTTTGCTGTTTTCTTACAGCCGCCTACCAGCCAACCACCTCCCACCTTGCTGCCATCTCATCCAGCCACTGCCCACCTTGCTGCCAACCCTTTCCAGCTGCCTTCCCTCCCCGACCCTTCCAACACCCCGCCACCACCTACCATCCAAGCCTAGCTTTCCTTCCACCTTCCGGCCACCAACCGCTGCTAGGTGACCCCTTTCTGCCACCTACGCAGTCATCGTCCCTTCGGGAAACCACTGTCGTTGTGTCCGTGTCGTGCTGTTGTTGTTATTTCCTATTCCATTTGATTGTTTGCAAGTTCCTATTTGAATTTCAGCAATAATATTATTATTTTGTTGTTGTTTTGTTTAACTCTTGTATCAATAAATGATTCTGAAATGTTATAATGTTGGTGAATTTGTACTATTATAGGAACATGCTCATTTATGTAATTAATGTAAGATGCTGAGAATGGTAATCTATTTGATGAAGGTACGATATTACCAAGTCTTTTTCATTCCATTGATAATGATCTGAGATTGTACTATAATTTATTTCCATAATATGCTTAATGAGTCTTTCTAAATCGCAAATTTCTTAATTCCAAACAGTTATGGATGAAATGTTTCTAGAATCTTAAAATTTAGGTATATCCTTGAGAATCAATAAGGACGCCAGTAGTATTCTTTAGGTAGAAAAAGATATTTACAATGTGTTAATATCTGCCAAATTTTTAGATATTTAAAAATTTTCCTTTTTGTTTCGTTTGATTCATGGATAATCTCGACTCTTGTAATCCAGCTTTCCATATGAACCAAACTTTTTTGTCCTTTTAACATTTAACTAGCTTGACAAATTATTACTTTATCTCATGTTATTAATTACTGTATTTTTTAATTGGGAAATCTTCTGCTATGTTAAATGTTGTTTTTGTAGAAATGTAATTTAAGGTGTTTTATCAAGGTCCTTATTAGTTAATTCTATCTAGTTTTGCTGCTAAGTATTTTCCCAGCAAACAAAAAGTCCTACAAAGTGAATGCAGCTAATACAATTATATTTACTTTGCAGGTATGTTGTTAAATAAAGATTAAATTAGGTTTGATTACATGTTCATCCCATGGCAGTGCACAAAACTTGAGCATAAAAAAGTTTTGCTTGCATTTTTTGCATTGCATCTTTTGTTTAGCCAATTGATCAGCCACTGCAGTCTAACCTTCAACTTTTATGGGATCCATTTGTCATATTATTTTTAATCAATTTTATGGTTGCTTTTTACTAGAGGAATTATTGGTGTGCTGGTTTCCAAAACAGTGCATTACAGTCAAAAGATGGGAAAGATATGATTCTTTTAGGAGGTACGAGTGTCTTTCTCTGTCATGTTTTCATTTTGTTTTTAATTATTTGGTAACTGCTTTGTATTTACAGCCTCATAATAATGTGGGAACGTGGAAAACTACTTGCTTAGAGGCTTAAAATTAGGGCTACAAATGAACCGAATTGAGCCGAGCTGAGCTGGTGTTTCTCCTTGCTCAAGCTCTTTTGTTCAAAACTTTTTTGAGCTCGGCTCGAGCTTTATTTGAGCCTTTATGATTGCTTTCAAGCTTGGTTTGTTTAGTATCATGGTTGTTTAAAGCTTGAGTTCAACACTTATTGGGATTATTAAGCTTATAGACAAGTAGTTCATTTATCTTATTTTGGCGAGCTTGCTTAGATTTAAATGAACATTTTGTTTGAAATACTAAATATGCCTTTTCGAGTTGAGATTACTTAGTTTAAATTATAAATGTTAGTTTAATAAATTTTTTAAACTTGAGGATTAGTTTGTTTAATCTTTTTAAAATACTATTCAAGGTTCCGCATGAGTTACAAGGTCATAAGATGATGCAGTAGTCTTAGTGCTAAAATGTGTGCTTTAAACTATATAAATGGTGTTATTTTAAATATTTAAATAATGTCGGGCTAAAAAGTTGTTTTATTGGCCTAGTGATTTAGATAGGTGTGAGGAAAAATGGAATGAACTTCCAATTGATATGAAGGAAAAAAAAAAGATTTTTTTACAACCAAATCCATCTACATTACCATGGAGCTCATTTTTGCATTTGATGGTTAATATAGATTATTATATTATGCCTCACTCAAGTTTTAATTGATTTTCTTACCAGGTTTGTTTACAAGTTTTAAAGGATTCATGATTATAAATGAATGGAGCAACAAGTTTTTTAAGCTTGTACATTTAGAAAAAGTTTTGCAGCTTGTTTTATTAATTAATCAAATAATCATGAGCATGCTCTAGTCAAATCGACTCATGAGTAGCTTGTAGAACGCTTGATTCATTTACATCCTTACTCAACATGATGATGGCGAACATAGTAGAATTTAATATTGATGTTACTCTAACTACGATGTGGTAGTCAAGTTGTGTGATACACCTAATACCAAATAATTGGTAGAAAGCATGCCAAGATGATGTTACGAATTAATGCATAATAATTGTTAGAGAAGAGATGAGAAGGAATTCAAGGAGGGAGATAGTGGAAGACAGAGCAATAGAAGTAGAAGAAGAGAGGAGTGGATAGGGAATTTTAACATTTAATATTCATTCCACACTTCAATAACTTTCATACACCCAAAGTAACATATATATGAACTAGAATCTTCAATATTTATTAACACTACCTCGAACCAATAAGGTAAGAAATAATATGTTATTACATAATTAAAGAAATAATTTAAATATATGTTAAAGCTAAATGGACATGTGACTAAGATGAATTTTGAGTAGAATTTGGAAACCAAGTCTCATTAAATTTTTGTGATATTGCATTATTTTACTTGGTTTGAAAGCTATATTGCACAAATTAGCAGACGAGGATAAAGACACGACATAGACATGAGACACTTGTATTATTGAAAATATATGACACAGACATATATATATATATACATATATATATATATACATATATATATATATACATATATATATATATACATATACACATATATATATATATATATATATATATATATATATATATATATATATTTGCCAAAATAAAATTTTCATTTATAGGAAGAAAATACAATGATTTTAGTGAGTGGGTGCTAAGATCCCACTCAAAAGGCATACAAGACTCAAAAAAGTAACCAAAAGTACAAATATAACCCCCCCGGGCCCAAAAAAAAAAAAAATAATAACTAGACAAATTCTATAAAAAGATAAAAATGGTCCGCGGGCTTCTCGGGAGGAGGCTTCATGTTTGGGACAGAAATCCACCGGTGATGAGCGGGCTTTCCTCTCTTTGTAGTTGTAGAGAGGGAGAACACCAAACTGTGATGAGGGCTTCCACCCAAAACTAGCAAAGCATCCTCCTTTAAATTCCTGAGTTCTTTTAGTCCTTTTTCTTCTTCCTAGTTTTGTAAACTTGTCAATCATCTTCCGAGGGTTGTCCCAACTTATCACTGAGTTGTTCATCAATGGAATCAGCTTCTACCTGTTGCAAACCTTGAACTTGGCACTCTGCCAAGGTATGAGGGCCCTCAACATCAGCAATAATTGTTTCCATAGCATATGGAGCATTATTTTGCACAAAAATGAGAGTATCCTCGTTTTCAGCAACTTGAGGGGGCTGAGGTAGTGAGGGGTGCTCCTCTGGGGCAAAATCAGTGACAATATCCTCTCTAGTTGCAATTTCCACCATTTCAACAGGTGGAATGGGTGCTTCTTGAGTAGTTAGGTGAGATACTTGAGGTTGGGGTCTCAAATTAGGATGGAGTTTGAAACATTTTTTAAGTGTGTCCAAACATCTTACAATGGGTGAAAAAATATGATCTTTGTTCCATGACAATTGGTTGCCAGTACCTATCATGTGTAGTGCCAAACCAAGTTTATTCAATATCAGGTAAAGTGATATCCCTCTCTACAAGGATCCTGATAACAGAAGACCCGGTGAGATTAAAAGTGGGTACATCTAAGTCTCCCAGCATGACCCCAATGGAATAAAAGTGAGATTAAAAGTGGGTACATCTAAGTCTCCCAGCATGACCCCAATGGAATAAAGGATTTGATGGTTGAAAAGATGCAACTTAAGTCGAGGCAACTTATACCACATTGGTATAGTAGGTGGTTCTTGATTAAGATCAAATTCAGGAGACTACTTGAGCAACTTCATAGTTTTTTCCTTCAATGGTGAGGAATTTCCTAGAAAAATTCCTAGCATAGTCTTCGTATGTTGTCAAATGTATCATCAAATGTCTCCCATCAAAGACCCATCTTCCATTGTCCTACAAGTTTTGGATCCTCAAAAGCTTTGTGAATAATCTCCATTTTGGAGTGCCCCAACTGAAATTTCCCAATGAGTGTGAATTTTCATTTTTCAACCAGAGTAGAGACTTCGAGGTCTGAAAATGTAAGAGCAGCCTTACCTCCCTTCCTATAGGCCCTCTTAATAGACGTACAATCGTCTTTCCCTTCAACAGAATCATAATAGATCTGAGAAAACACCACATGCTCGACAGCCTTCTCAGAGTCTAGACCCTTACAAAGAACCTCAAGAAAAGATTCTTTGCCTAGGTATTGATTCGAGCGTGGAACAATAGCCATCGAAGCAGAAGACAAAAAATGGAGAAAGGATGCCGCAGGGGGAGGCGTTGTCAAACAGAGGAGCTGTTGTGCCGAAGAAGAGGATGAAGGAGCAAACTGCGGGTGTAATCTACGCCGAAGCTGATGAAACGTTGCGTGCGGCTTTTGCGATGACGGAAGTCTTTCACCTGGTCGGACGAGTCGGGATCGAAGGAGAGGAAGAAAACAAAGGTCTGTGAAGCCGAAGCTTCGTGCGTGAGCTAGGGCAGCGACGGACCTGCTACGACGCTTCCCTTCCCTTTTTCTTCGAGCACGACGAGGCTTCGTGCGACAGCTAGGGTGGCAACGAACCTGCTACGACGCTCCCTATCCCTTCTTCATATCTCTCTCTCTCTCTCTCTCCCTGCCTTTATATATATATATATATAGTAAATAAACAAACTGCTATAGTAGTACACGAGAAAATAAGAATTCTAATAACATTAATTTAAAAAATAAGATGTCGATAAATAATTGTTTAGTTTATGGCCTACACGAAAACTTCTTAAAAGAAAATTTTAATACAAAAATTGAACAAATTTGCTTACAGTTTATTTTTTTAATTTTAATTCACTAAAAAAAGTGAAATGAATGTTCGACACCGTGTTTCTTTTATTTTTAGTATAATTTAAATCAAACACTTTGGGTCGTGTTCGATACGTGTTGAAGGATGTTGTGCTTTTGTCCGTGTCCGGGCGCCGAACATTTCAAGTCTCTTTAATCAAGGGTGCCCGTCATCTTAGGTTGAAAGAAACTAATCTTTGTAGAGACACGGTGGCTATGATGGCGGTAGAACTGGGGCACAAATAGTAGCATTAATAAGAAATTGACTGCATATGAAATGATATGGGATCTTTGGCCTCATATATTGATGTAGTTTTTGAAGCAAATCATTAATTTGAGCGAGAATATCATGACAATATGACTGAGACAATGGGGGCAGTATGAAACCAATATGTATGAAGAAAGTATTATTGTAGGGAATTGAGGAGCATCATGTGTAACCTTCTTGGTAGTTAGTATAGAGTTTAAGCTCCATATGTTATGATTTATTGTTTAAGCTCTTATGCGACAGTATAATTGTGGAAATAATGAAAGCACAAATTCAAGGTGTAATGGGGCGGGCAAAAGTATATAAAGCTGTGAAATAACATGTATGTCCATTTGTAAATGCTGGGGAGTAACAAAAGTAGAAGAGTTTGTAGAATCCGATGCATCTTTGATTTCTTGGATACTCTCATGTACAAACAGTTGACATGCCTAACCTTATTCTTAGACACATAGTCAAACTGATGATATACCATATTATCATACAAGGAGGTGGGGGTAATTGGATTGGTAAAGTGGAGATTTGAGTAGCTGGATTGTGAATTAATTTGAGCATTTTTATTCTGTTGCGGCAACAATCTAATGTGGCATTGGATATTTTAGCATGAGGCTTAAGTTGATTAGAGATCTAGTGATATTTAGGAGAAGATATATCAAAGTGATTCGGCTTTTGATTTATAACATACCAGAGATAAAAGTGGGCATGGACATAATGATGTTGTTGGTCATGATTTTGATATTGTTGACTACAATATGTAAGATTGTGATATGATATAGCAATATCATGATTTCGAGGATGACAGGATAATGGTATTATCAATGAAATCTATGATATGAACCCTATAATGGTCTTCTTGATGTTTTATGGAATACGAGTCTCAAGTATCTTGATAAGAATGAATGGTACCTCTTAATGTTCATCAGAAGGATTATGATCGGGAGTATGTAATGCATGCTTAGGATATCCGTGTTTATCATTATAATGATGGCATGGCTGTCACAATGGTTTGCTGGGGTGAAGTGAAGAGTGATTAATGATTTTGTTCAAAATTGTGGATAACAAGTTGCTTGAAAAGATGATCCGGTGATGAATATGTAGTAGAACATGCAACTAAGTGGCGATGCATAGTAAGCTGATGTATGAAGTGATGCAAACAACAAAGGGTCCTGCATGCGAACGTGACTACCCAAACTTGTAATTTGTGGAATGCGACACACATAGGGACACACATGATGCACAAACAATGGAAATAAGTGTGAAATTGACACAATTGAAGGAATTTAGGCACATGGTTGGGCATGCGTATGTGTATGATGCAAAATGCGACTTGGATAGTTGCAAGTTATAAGGAATAACATTATAGTGTTGGACTAAACTGGAAAGCACATAATATTAATTTGATTGCGAGGGGTGTGCGTGGTTCGAGTAAAATTTCATAAGGATTAAGTTGTGATCTTGGTTTGCGCAAGGTGTTTGCAGTTATAGGTGTGGATTGTGATTGTGTTGGAGAAGTTGTGAGGTTGCGGTTTGCACAAGGTGTTTGCAATTATAGGTGAGGATTGTGATTGTGTTGGAATAATGTGAGGTTGTCGGTGAGATTGAGTTCGAGATTTGGTACATGTGACACACAAGAGGGAGTGTGAGTTGGATGGAGTCGCAATAGTGTTGATGAAGCTAAGATTTTAATCTAATATAAAATTGATAGTGCTGCATTCAAGAAACTGAATGGTTTAGAGAATATGCTAAGAATATTGATAGCTTAGGTTTCAAACTTTGATATTAAGATATAAGTCGTATTAGAAATGATGCATGCGTATAGATGATAAGAGTTTGGAAGATAGTGTTGTATAAATTAATTGAATTTGAGATAGAATTATAGCTCTAAAGATTGTTATTGATATTAACATTCTTAATGTTATAAGTAATTATGCTCCTCACATATGTTTGAATAAATGCTAAAAAAAATTTGGGAATGACCTAGAAATATTACTAACCTTTTGAAGAAAGATTTTTTATTGGAGAAGATTTAAATGGACATATTGGTAGAGTGGTAAAAGATTTTAGAAGTATTTTTTATGACTATGATTTTAGTGTGACTAATGGAGAAGATAGAGCTATATGGAATTTTATTTTAGTTTATGATTTTTGTTATTGTTGATACTTTATTTAAGAAAAGAGATAAATGTGTTATCCCTTATAATAATGAATTTAATAAAACATAAATTATTATTTTCTTATAAGAAAAATAGATCTTCCTGATTGTAAAGATTGTAAGGTCATTTTAAGCAAAAATTTAAGTACTTAACATCAATTATTAGTTTTGAATTTTAAGATCAAGGGTTGAAAGATGAAAGATATAATGAAATATTATCATATAATTAGATATGATGCACTTAAAAGATACATAAAATTATTTTTATGAGTGAACTTCAAAATTTTAATATTTGGAATGTTCATGAATATGCTAATACTATGTGGGATAAAATAATTACTATTAAGCAAGTTGTAAAAACTATGTTTGGAGATTCAAAAGAAAAAAAAAAACTCTTATGAATAAAAATAGTTGATGGTGGAATAATAATGCGTAAGAAAAGATAAAAAAATAAGAAATTGTATTATAAAATTGGTTTATATATAAAAGCTTGGAGAATTAGAAAAATATAAGGGGCCCGTAGAGTATTTAAGAGAATAATTTGTGATATTAAGAATTTTGTTTTTAGTTTTTTTTTATAATAAATTAAATACTAAAAATTATGACAGATTTATGTATAAACTAGCCAAACAAAGTAACAAAAAATAAATATTTAGTTTAAGTAAAGTGATTAATGATGAAAATAAAAAAAATTTTTCTTAGATGATAATATTCAACATAAGTGGGTAAGATATTTTGATAAATTTTTCAATTAAGATTATGAAAATATGATTGATTTTAGTGATTTTAAGGTAGTAAATTTTAACAAAATTTTTTGTTTGTACAATCACATTAGTAGAACGTAAGTTGACAAGGGTTTAAAGAAAAAGATGTGTGAAAAATAGTAGGGCCTGATAATATTTCAATAGAAGCGTGGAAATGTTTAGGAGATCTGAGAATTTCTTGGCTCACTAAGTTTTTTAATATTATTTTAAAAATTAAAAAGTTGTTTGTTGAGTGGAGAAATGATCTATTGGTTAGTATTTTAAAGAATGAAGGTGATGCACAAGAGTGCAAATTATAGAAAAATATGTTTATGTGTCATAAATTAAAATTATAGGAAAGATTAATTGAACATAGGTTATGTTGTGATACAAAAATTTTTCAAAATTAGTTTCGATTCATGCTCGACAAGTCTATCATGGAAGCTATATATTTATTCAGTAGTTTGATGAAGAAGCACAGAAAGAGTAAGGAGGATCTATATATGATTTTTGTTGATTTTGAAAAAGCTTATTATAAGATTTCAAGAGAATTAATTTGGAGAATTTTAGATAAAAATTGTATCGATATTGCTTATATTCAAATTATTAAATATTTGTATACTAGAGTTGTTACTTGTTTTTGAACAAAGGATGATTGACTAAGTATTTTTCCATTTCATTTGGATTACGTCAGGGATCGATTTTAAGCCCATATTATTTCGCTTTAGTTATGGATGTTTTTATTGGACAGTTATAGGAGGATGTACCTTGGTTTGTGCTTTTTACTGTTGATCCTTCTTGTGGATAAGATTAGTGTGAGTTTAGGAAAAATTTGAATTATGAAAGTCAACTTTAGAGCCTAAATGCTTTTGTTTGAGTAGATCTAAAACTGAATGCATGTAATGTAATTTTAGCATTAGTAGATCTAGTGGAGGGACAATCTGTGATGAAGTCATTAAAAGGAGTGAATTTTTTAGATATCTAGTTCTATTTTTCAAAAGTGATGGTACTATTGATTGGGATGCTATTAGTAGAATTGAAGTTGGATTGTTGAAGTGGAGGAATGCATCTAGCCTATTGTGTGATAGAAAAGTACCGCTTAGAGTTAAAGGATAATTTTATAAAATGGTGGTGAGACCTGCAATGCGTTATGGTGTAGAATGTTATGGTGCGGGATGTTGGCCTGTAAAAGAGAAGCAGAAAATGAGGTCAAGTGTTGTTAAGGTGAGAATGCTCAAGTGGATGAGTTGCTTTATATCTCAGAGACAAAATGTGAATCAAATATATCCATAAAACAGCTTGGAGCAGTTGTTTCCGAGTGGTGGCAACAAGCGGGAATGACAGCGGCATTGGCTAGGATTGTGTGGGACTGCAAGACAACCAAAGGAGGTCAGTCCTAGCGCACGAGGGCTGGACAACAAAGAACTGTAGGGAGAACAACAATGGCCACAGTTCGAGGGTGGATGCAGCAATGGAGGGCAGCTGGGAGTGATGAGGGGAGGATGTGGTAGGGGATAAGGAAGATAATCACAATTTCAGGTGAGAGATAAGTTGTAGCATCATCCAATGAAGGGAGAAAAACGGACACCGGTGGTTGTCCTAAACAAAACACATAAAAAACTAAACCTAAACCATCAGGAATACAAATATATAATAAGATGATATCTAGGTGTGATCCAAGAGGTCCGATAGACTTCTCGGATGGGAGAAAATCTGAACTGACCGCATGCGGGGCGCAATCCCTATTCCTCGACCCGCATCACGCAGGAGACGCTTCCGCGTCAGAAAAGGAGTGGATATATATACTAGGGAGGAGCTCAATATTTTATAGTAATTCCATATTACAATGATTTCATATTTCTCGAAGACACCATCCTTTGTATAAGTATGGCCTTTAGTACTTACTAAAAGGACTTCAAACCTTTTAAGTAAAAAAATGAAATAACCTTCTTACAAAACTTCAGGTTTAGCATCTGTGACAAAACAAATGACGTGGCAAAATTTGATTTGTACAAGAATAAAAAAATTGACATTTATTCAACTAGGTTGATTTGTCAGAATGACGTTTTCGCCAAATCTTTACTTTGTAGTTGTAATTATTTGAATGGCCATTATCTAATATCATACAAACAACAATGAAAGGAGTTGATAATCCAATGTATAATCAAATGATTATGGTTGGCTTTGTTCCTCAAAATACTAGAGCAAGTATATAAAGAAACAAATTACATTTGAATGTCATTTTGTTTAATGTTGCACTATTGTAGGCCTGATAGGTTGTCTCGGGATCTTAGGTACTTTACTAGGTTTTGTGATTTGTTTGAGGGATAGCCTTGTAAATTGTTTTCACGGAGAAGTTCTATTATTTTAAGGAGTAATTGCATGTGTGCAATCAAAATCTTTCTATGTATATATTTCACATCATAAATTTCATATTTGCATGGGTAACGTCCATATTTTCTCCGTTTTAAGTTGACATGATTAGGTTAATCTTTATCGTAGATTTGCGGTGAATGTCTAACTCTTTGTAATCTTAACAAATTATTTTTTTAAAAGTTAAAACTAATCATTAGTTGTGGTTTGATAATATGTATGGCCGATGAATGCTTGATGGTTGGAGGAGATCTAGAGGCGGTTTGGTTAGCAGCTAATTGTTCCATTGCCTATATCATGGTGATTCAATGGGTGAACGATTGGCTTGTGGACCCAGCTGGTGGTTCGATGTTGGTTTGAAGCTGTATGGGAACAACATGGGGTTGGAATGGGAAGATGGCTAGGGTTTGGAATGGGAAGATGGCTAGGGTTAATAAACTACGTACAAAAATTTTAACGGAATAAAACTTGAGTGGCTTTTTTGAAAGATGATTTTTAACTAGGTACTACTTTCGTAATGTTTACAAGATTAGTAGTATATGATTAAAAGAATTGTGTGAGACATGTAATTGAGAAAGATGTGAGTGAGCAATATAAATATGTATAGTTTTTACTTTCTTTGCTTAATTGAGACTAGGATTATACACATTTATAGACATTGGTGTCGATGGGTAGAACTAAATACGGAAAGGTAAACATATAGATATTTGCAAAGCATCTTGTTTAAAATAAAAGGGAAAAAAACAACAAGTCAATAAAAGTTTTTGTTGCCTTATGCAGGTACCTTATGCTTTTGATGGTTAAGATCATTATACACTGCTAAGATCTTGATGTGATAGGTTTCTTACCTCATCTCATCTATGTATTGTGTTAGGTAGGCTTTGTGAAATTCTTAAGGCTGTTACCTCTCTCTCTCTCTCCATCTCTCTCTCCTGCTCTAGAGAGAGAGTTTCCATTATCTTTCATTCAGTATAAATTTTGAATGAGTAAGATTTCAAGCAGCTAAAAGGAAAAATTAATGATGGAAAAAGTAAATACTTGTTTTTCTTAGCTACTTCGAATTTTAAAAACATCTGCATGACCAATACAAATATAGAGCAGCTTAATATCGATCTTTGGTACAACCCTACTATGATAAAAACTCTTTGGTTCACAACTATTTCCAATTGATAGGAATGTAAAAGTTTATTCATAAAAAATGTAGAATGTGAGCGTCCGTACAATAATGTTTTGAGTTCCATGTTTTTGTTTTTCTGCTTTGGTTTACATCAGCTATGATGGCGTAAGCATGCTCATCATATTCATACTATTAAGAAACTGTAGATTGAGTCGAGCACTGAGGACGGCTATTGATTCTGCCATGTGTTATGTAGTTGGTGTTTGGTTTGTTGCTTTTTTGCTGTTTTGTATTGGGAGTTCTTTAGATCTTTTTCTCCTTGTTTTTGCCAAGCCAGTTTTGAAGAGTTACTGTTACAATTCCCATTGAGTCAGTGAGTTGACTCTATTACCGAATTTGAATCCTTGTTGCTAGTGATTTGCTATTGCTTCCATTTAAACTTGTGCAGAACATGTTTTAATTCTTTTGCTGCTCTCGGTTTGAATCCTGTGCATAACATGGTTTACCATTGCTGTCACATAACTCCTGGTCTGGCTTTCCTTCTATACCTAAAACTCTACCGTAACTGAGATTTAATTCTGTGCCAGATGAAACCGGATTTATAGTTAGATTAATTAGATTTTTGGAATTATGAGAATATTTTAGTTGGGTTATGTTTTTCATTATAAATTGGTTTCTAAAAATGTAATGATCAGTTTATGCATAATACAATTCCAGGTTTCTTCAAAACTTACTTTTGTATTTTTAAATGTGATTTCCTTGAACGCGTTTTTTTCTTACATCTACGTACTTTGTTATTGGTTTTTGTTTTCTTGGTTAAGATTTTGTTAAGACTGCAATACACTGGTTTTGTTTTTGCAATGTATATCTTGATTACTGCATGAAATCTTGGTTGTTCTTATATTCCTCTTGAATTTCTGATTTTTGCAATTTTTGGAATATTATTTGACCAGCACACATTTTCTGATTTTTCATCAAATGTGGCCAAGTATTGCCAAGCGTTGGTGGCTTGTGAATTTTGATTTTGACTTGTTTTGTAGTGCATCTTATCCTAAGTTTGCATTAGGAAATCCTAGACTCTAATACATCCTTTATCAATAATGCTAGCTGTACAAAGTATGATGAATTCAACATTATTTTGACATAGAAATTTCCATTCTCTCTGCAAACCAATTCAATCCTTGTGGTAATGGACGATGCCTTTTTGAATTATACTTGTCCCATCAAAATCATGTAAACATTCAGAGGTATTTTCAATTTCTGTACATATTCTTGCATCTTTCTATTTATTTTCGTAGGTCTTAATGTTCATGATATTTTAAAATTATATTTTGCCCCGTTTGTATCTTTTAATGTTTGATATAGAAGTTGGTTATATTTTTCATGATCAGACACGTTTGTTTTTATTTCTAAGTTTGCATTTATTTTTTTTTGCAGATATGGTCTTGGCAAACAAGTTAGTTGTTTACGATCTTGAGAATCAAGTTGTTGGTTGGACCGAGTATGACTGTAAGAATCATGGAAGCCACATTAGATTGAATTTTTTTATTTGTATTCTTGAAAAAAAAAAATCAAATTTAAGAAGAATGATTGCCGCATCTTCTTTTCTAATAATCTCTCTGTTGTAGACCTTAATTACAAATTTGCCTTTGCTCCTCTTGATTTCTCTCTGCTGGGCATTTAACACTCCACAAGTTCTGTCTTCTATGCATATTTGCCCTGTTCTGTTGCTTTGCATAAACAAATACCTATTTGCTTCTGATGTGGTGTTCTACATGGATAAATACTTGGGGCATTCACATGCATAGCACTCAACTCTTATGTATTTACATATGTCACACCTAACCTTCATATTTACACACACAACACTCAAATCCTTAATATCACATAAAAAATAGCGCTATTACCATCTTTTGAAAGTGAAATAAGATTTAAAACAACAAAATGCTATGTAAATTTGAAAGTTTAGGTGTGAGATAAGTAAATACACAAGATATGTGTGCTACGCAATGCATGTAAATTTTCATAAATACTTGTGTTATGTATGTTTGTCGGTCATTGGTTCCATTCAAAATTGTAACTGTTTGTTCTGTTATTGAAGTTGTGTACTGTTTTGGAATATAATCATTTTTAAGAAGACTGATTCCCTAAACCCTAAACCCTAAAAACCCTTAATTCAATTCCTTCGGATACCTTTCTGATTACTTTCTAGGAA
Organism: Phalaenopsis hybrid cultivar; assembly: GCA_002079205.1. Lineage (NCBI taxonomy): Eukaryota > Viridiplantae > Streptophyta > Magnoliopsida > Asparagales > Orchidaceae > Phalaenopsis > Phalaenopsis hybrid cultivar. The sequence goes on along the minus strand of JXCR01013196.1, from coordinate 12,602 downwards.
CCGAGTTTCCTGCTGTCTGAGTCAGAATTCTGTATTTTTCTCTTCATTTATTAGTGGAAGGAATAAACCCTTATGTGGAGAAGCCACTTTACTCACGAGATTACTACCACATTGCATTGTAAACCTATATCCTTCCCTTGTATGGCTGAACTCTCATCCATAAAATATAATTCTTTTTCTACAGTTCTGCTTATGGGAAATAGAATTATGCAGGTCATGTTATTTTTATTTGTTAAACAGCACAAGCTTAACATTATAAGAATTAATAATTTCTTAGTATTCATTGATAAATATCTGATGAAAATCATTCACAATTTGATCTACTAACTTCATCTCATCTTGACTTATTACAGGCTCATCCAGCATCAAGATTCAAGACGACGTAACAACAGCATTGTACGCCGTCGATGCTCACAATTTATCCTCCGCCACCCTACTGGAGATCAGAGGATTCATCGCATTCCTAATGGCAACTTTCATGATAATTAATCTAGTACTTTGAACCAGCAGAGAGAAATGACCAATAACAGCATTTGTTTATTATTTTCTGATATAAATCAATTTGTATGCTCATTCTTGAGGCCCAGCTCAGAAGAAATTGTTGCTCAGTTGTGCAGATTTTCCACAAGGGCCCTATTCATTTATTATAATACGCCAATTATTCTTTTGATGGTGGATTTCTGAAGAAGAGATGCAGTTTTATTTCTTCTTCCTTGTGAGGGAGCTCTGAAGGTCAGTGATTCGGTAATAGGCGATAGTTTATTATTTATATTTATAATGGTATGTACTCATTCATTTATGTGGTTTCAATTGTGCTATCTATATTGGCTAAAGCCCAATGTAAACATTTATAGTCTAAATTCGATTTTCTAATTCATCTTTATTTTTGTTATTTGTGTTCTGAAAGTTAGCTAGTATCTGTACTGGATTATGCCCCTTGGATTTGAAGTGCCGTGCCTAATATTTGTAACAAAAAAGATGTTCAACATCTGATACATTCTGCGAGATTTGTGTGCCTATGAATTTTGTTCTTTGGGATTTGTAGAGTCTAATGTGTTTTATTCACCGAAAACTTTAACCTAAACATTAACGTAGAAAACATATTTGTTGATTTTTTGATGAGTATTATGACTTTTAGGGAAATCTATATACATACCCCACAGTTCTTATGTATTTAAATATCTAACACCTAATGTTAGATGTTTACTAACACCCAAAGTCAGTGTTCACTAACACCTTAGTGTTAAAAGCCTATGCATGAAAATGTATTTCGCTTTTAGAAAGTTAATGATAGTAGTATTTTTGATGTGATATGTAAATATGAAAATTTAGGTGTTGGATATGTAAATATATAACAATTTTGTTGTATGTACATAAATGCCCATTTTTATTACCTCATCGTAATTTTCCTTGCACCGGAAAACATGCAATGAAAGATGGTAATTGGTATTCATGATCACTGGGGATAGCAAATACATTATTTTGGGCCGTCATCAATAAAATATTACGATTGGAGTCTCACTGCAGGGGCAGTTTACGTGCACATCACATCATATCTGAGGACCCGTTTGGTGCAGCTTACTTAGTGCATTTGCGTTTTGAAAATGCCGTCGAGGCGTTTGTTTAGTGCATAATAAATGTGGTCGTGAGCTTGAACTTGAGGCCTGCGTTCTTACCCCTGCTTATTACCCGCATGCCCTTCATTCTTCGTTGGACCCCTGTTCTGCCCTAGGTTACTTCTCGCTTGCCTCTCTCCCTCGAATGCTCCTATCTTGTGATTAGCGGTGACTTTCACCACTTTCTCCTCCTTCCGACCTCTAGTTACTACTGTGCTCTGTAAGTAATTTTCGATGAAATGTCTTTCTATATGTAATTTGTTGAAAATTTTCGATGGAATTGTATTTTGTATGCGGTTTTTCGATTAGTTTCTTTATGTGATTTTTTGATTTTTGGATGTAATTTGGAGAATGGGTGAAAGTGTGTGCTTGATTTGCTGATAGCAAGGTTTCATATACTCATTTGCATAGGGCGTTCATTCGTAGATAACAAGTTTTCGGGTGCTCTGTATATCATTGCCTCTAATGAAAATTATTGGATGAGATTTCATCAAATCCTAAGATATTTGTGTGAAAATTTTAAAATTGGATGTAAAAGTGTGCTTGGTTTGTTCATAGTATTCTTTCGGGTTGCCTTTTTGCATTTGCATCTATTCAATGCTACACTGTTTTTTCTTTTATGATTCAACTATAAATTGAAAAATGGATGAAAGAGGATGCTTCTTTTGTAGATGGTAATGTTTCGAGTGGCTTGTATGTAATTGCATTGAATTGATAAATAAGGGGAGACCTCATTAAGATGTGGGCTGTGGGTTATGGTTGGGTGTCGTGTGTTGTGGCTATGAGTGTGTGTGTGGTGGTTGTGGGTGTTTGTGTTGTGTGGGGTTGTGGTTGGGTGTTGTGTTGTGGTTGTGGGTGGGTGTGTGGTTGTGTGTGATGTGGGTTGTGGGTATGTGTATGGTGGTTGTTGGTGTGTGTGTTGTGTTGGGTTGTGATTGGGTGCTTTGTATGGTGTGGTTGTGGGTGTGTGTATGGTGGTTTTGGGTGTGTGGAGTGGGTATTAATTTGCCTCAAACGAAATATGGGTTGGGGTTGGGGTTGTGGTTCATTGAGGTGACATGTATGTAATTGCTTCAAATGAAATATGGGAAGGAGTTGTGGTTCATTGTGGTTGTGGTTGTGGTTGTGGTTGTGGGCATTCTAAAGATTTTTAGCCCAAAATGGCCTCTTTATAATTTCATCTTGTTCAGAGCATTTGTAATAATTTTTCATTTTAATCCTCTTGAGGGCCTTTTTGAGTAGCTCTTTTGGTGGTTGTGGGTGTTGGGTGGTGAATGTGGGTGTTGGGTGGTGGTTGTGCTAGGGAGTGTTGTTGGATGTGCTAGGGGTTGGGTGGTGGATGTGCTGGGGTGGGTGGTGGTTGTGCTAAGGGTGGGGTGGTGGATGTGCTGGGGGTTGGGTGGTGGTTGTGTTGGGGTGGGTGGTGGCTCTGCTGGGGGTGAGCTGGTGGATGTGTTGGGGTTGATGAATGTGCTAGGGGTTGGATGGTAGTTGTGTTGGGGTGGGTAATGGTTGTGCTGGGGGTGGTGGATGTACTGGGGTTGGGTGGTGGCTAAGGTCTATTCTCTGGTTGATTTAAAATATTAATGTTTTTTTCTTCTCTTTGTTAGTAACACAATGGTTAAGACTAAAGAAGTCTTGGATAGGGAAGTCACACTCATATTTTGTGATCTGTGTCTTAAAGATGTTGAGTTAGGAAATAAACCCACCCTCTATTTTAACAACGAAGGGTGACAAATTATTATAAAGAAGTTTAATGAAATGAGAGGGAGTGCGATAGGTTGCAATTTAAGAGCAAGTGAGATCAGTTGAAAAACTAAAAATTATGCAAGAAACTAAAACGGGGATCCACGGGCTTGGGTTAGGATCCAATCAAACAAACTATTTATGCTTCCAAGGAATGGTGTACTCAGAAATTTGAGGTAATTTCCTATCCATTGAAAACTTGTTTATCCTTACTTTATCCTACTAAGCTGTTTGAAGTGATAAACTTACACGTATGTTGCAGGTAGTGTCAGCCGCCAAGCAATTCAAATTTAGTGGTATTGTACCTGACCTAGAGGCAAAGTTGGACCATATGTTTAGTGGGGCTGTTGCAATGAGCACACATATGTTCACCCCAAGTGAGCATGGGCTTGCAACCATACAAGTGGACTTGGAGACCGAAGGTAAGTGGGTCCGCTGAAGGCCCCAACCTAAACCAAAAGGAGCTAAAGTCTACATGCCGTTAAAAGCGCCTTAGGGTGGAGAAAAAGAAAAAAAAAGGTGTTGCTTTCGTCAAAAGCCAAGTAGTAAAATTGGTGGATGTGTGCACAATTCAGGCTGGTACTTTAAATGATACCTCCATAGACGAGTTTCTCTGAGTTCTGGAGACATCCTGAAGTTTATCGGGATAAGTTGTTGTATTTGAACTCCTTAAAGTTGTCGGAGGACCCGACTCGCATACAAATATTTATCAAGATGCCCATGACTGTCAGGTCGACTATTTACGTTTATTTATGGACAATTGATTTTCTGGAGTTATTTTTTATTGGCTTTATTTTTTTTCCGTTTGTTTCATGGGATATCTGGTTTGGATATTTTTCTTTATAGCACGAACAATCTATATGTTGTTCCGTATTTATTTCTTCTCATTATACTCTGTTATTAGATTTTAGATGTTCTTTTAACATTGTTTTATTCACACATATTACCTGAACAAAGTGCTTTTTAGCATGGACTCACAACGAGAGAGCCTAAAAAGAAAGATTGTGACGACAGTAGTTTTGCTGTATGAATACTACAACTCATACTCCGATCGAACTCCCTGCATGACATTCACTTATATTTGTGATAAATGGGTTGGAGAGTTACTATAAGGACACCCTATAAAATTCAGTGACATGTTCTGTATGATAATGTCTATATTTATGGATCTGCTTGATGAACTACATAGTCATAATGGACTTCAAGGCTCTTCAATGATGACAATAAGAGAAGTGCTAACAATAACCCTCTACATTTTATTACAGAATGAATCAATTAAATGAGCGATGGAACGATTCCAACATTCATCAGAGACAATTAACAAATATTTCTTAGTGGGTTTGAAAGCTCTTGTCAGTTGGTCAGCAAAGATTATTAAGCCAGAGAATTCAACATTCAAGATGACTCCAACAAAGATTATAAATAACTCGTGGTATATGCTATTTTTTAAGGTAATTCTTTTTAACACATTAAATTCTGAGGTCAAATTGAGTTACGTGACTACACAACTTTATTTAATTTGACATAACTTAATTAGAGCGATTGATGAAAGCCACATGGATGCATGAGTCTCCAATATTGAAAAGGTTTCATACATTGAACTGTGTGGATCATCTACACAAAAGATGATGGTTGTATGTGACTTCAACATGTGCTTTACTTTTGTGATGGCTGGTTGGGAAGACTGTGCATATAATAGTCATATTTTTGCTTTTGCGACAAGAAACTGAAGACGACTTCCCTCAACCACCTCCAAGTTCGTAAAGCTATCAACCACATTCATTTTTTTAGTTTATTACTAATAATGGTATTTGGGACAGACATATTACTTTGTCGATGCTGGATGTCTTTTACAGAGGGGGTATCCGAAGCTATTTTCAGATTCGAAATATCACATTCATGATTTTGAAAGATCCAGCAGTGTTGCTCGTGACAGGAAGAAAGTGTTTAACAAAAAACACTCCTCCTTATGGAGCATAATTGAAAGAACGTTTGGAGTGTGGAAAAAAAAGGTCATACTACATGATATACTGACGTATTCATTCCCAGAAAAGGTACAAATTGTAGTGAACACGATGACAATCCAAAACTACATTCGACAAAAACATTTTCAAATTGATTTAGACTTCGGCATGGATGATGATCACATGCAGGTTCCGCCAGAAGCATTTGAATTTCATGTAGGTCAATCTATACCACAGATAGAGACAAAGTCATAGGAATGTTACACTAAGGATGACGAAGGTGTCGCAAAAATGATTGAATTGCGAGAGCGAATTACAGATGTCATTGTTGGATGTTGATTAAACGATTCTTATTTATTTTATAAAAGTTCATGCTTATTTTATGTTCCATGTATTATTGATATGTTAGATATTATAAGTTTTATGTTGTTTGTAATTATTTTTTCTCCTTTTTTTATTTTTTATCGTTCTTTTTTTGTGGATTTGTGTGGTCCATGATGAGACGTTCGACATTTTGGGTTCTTCTGGATGGCTTGTTAGTCACTCTTGCTTGGTGTCACATGTGAAAATTTGTTAAAGAAAACTAAGTTCCTCTTTTCATTTTGATGATAGGGTTTTTGAGGTGCTTCTGGATGGTCTGTTAGTCGTTGCTTGGTTTTACATATGAAATTCTGATAAAGACAACTAAGTTTCTCTTTTCTTTTTGATGCTGAGGCTTTTAAGGTACTTTTGAATGATCTTTTTTTTGGTGATATGCATATGTGACAAACTCGAGCTTGGTATTAAGTGTGTTGAAGACAATCAAGAACCCTTGTTTTATAAGGAGTGTTGTCTTCTTATTACAACAGGTTCAGTGGGGTTGATTTACTTAGTTCTCTGAGACCTCACACTCGCACAAAACTGTAATTGATTATTGTTTTTGTCAAATTATACTTGTGCTATGAGTTATGAATTGTCTAAAAGATGAGCTCTAGGATTTTAGGGACCTTTGCTACTGCGGACTTCAGACTTCCCTACTGACGTCACATTCGACACATTGCTAAAAGAGAGCTCTAGAGGTGCCCATAGAGAATCATGGAGAAGTGTAACTTCTTCCGGTGGGCAGGAATTCTGGCTGATTCCATTGCAGACAGTGATCGGGAAGGGATGGTATCCCTGGAGGATGAAATAGCTCGTAACATATGCCATCTGCATTTTAAATCTAATATTATTATATTTTTAAATATAATTTTAATAGTTTTTCTTTTTTAGCAATCTGAATACTCACTGTTAAGTTGCTTTTTGTATTGTTTTGAAGTGGTTTTTTGTTTCTCAAGAATCAAATATATTGCTATGACAGTTTTGTTGCAAACAATATTATTGCACAGGGGCAGAATAATCATTCTTCCAGAAACAACTGTAAAATAATTGTTTTCTAACAACACAAACTAAACGACTCCTTGTGTCTATGATGAGATGTTTGAGGCAGATTAGTGTTGAGTATTGTTGAGCTCGACCCATTTCACTTCTATTGGAAGGTTTGATTTATATGGAAGTTATTCGAATTTGCTATTTGCTTAGATCTCCTTTTTTGATCTGTCGTGCCTCTCCAAATTTGGATCTCGGCTCTGGCTGTTTCACGGCTATTAAAGACCATCACTCCCTTCATTCGATATGCGAGTAAGATCTGAGCGACTGCAACTGAAGAAGGAAATTTTCGGGCGGCTGCACTCAAGAAACAAAGACATTTTCGATGGAAACCAAGGCATCGATGTCCGACAGGAGACAAGTCCGGACGAAGCAGTTGTGGGTGGTGGCAAGCGAGCAAGAGGTAGGTGCTGCGGGCGGTTTCAAATCTTAGGAAGAGGAGAGTTAAAAAGTTGAACAAAATTCTTGTAACCATGATTGAGAAATTGTGTAATTCTTTAAGCAATAAAATCCTCTGTATTAGAACTGTGGTTTATGTTTGAGGGAAAACGATGGTTGGAAACGAAGTGAAAGTATCGTGGATCGAGAATTTTGATGACACAAATTTTGGTTACTAGATGATGCAGATAGATGACTATCTCTATGGGAAGAAACTCTATCTTTTGTTATTGAGAATTCGATCGGAAAACATGGTTGAGGCTGAATGGAATCTGTTGGATCGACAAATTTTGGTGGTTATTCAATTAACCTTATTGAGATATGTTGCATAGAACATCATCAAGGAAAAAACAAATGCGGATCTCATGACGACTTTGTCAGGTATGAATGAAAAACCATCAACGAATAACAAGATACACTTGCTGAAAAAATTATTCAATTTAAAGATGACGGATGGTATGCCTGTTGCACAATATTTAAATGATTTTAATACTATCACAAATCAATTTTTGTTTGTTAAAATTTATCTTGACGATGAGATTGATGCACTGATATTATTGGTTTCATTATCAAATAGCTAGGAAGTCATGAGAATGATGGTTAGCAATTCTGCTGGTAAATCTAAGCTAAAATATGATGATATTCTTGATTTGATTTTGGGCGAGGATGTGAGCAGAAAAGAATCTGACGAGATCTCAGGTTCGAGTTCAAAACTAAATGTTGATTCTTGAAAGAGATCACAAGACATGAACTCAAATAGAGAAAGATCAAAATTAAAACATAGAGGCAAGAGCAAGTCAAGGCCTGGTTAGCAAGCAACCTGCTGGAATTATGACAAAGCTAGTCACATAAAAAAAAGCTGCAAAAATCTTAAGAAGCATAGAATGCCAGTGCTAATGTTGTAACTGAAGAAAAGTACAAGATGCACTATTGCTTGCAGTTCATAGTTCAATTGATGACTGGATACTGATTTAAGATCTTCTTTCCACACATCTTCTCACTGTGAGTTAATGCGAAGTTATGTTGCAGGTGACTTTGGGAATGTGTATTTGACTGATGGAAAGTCTTTGAACGTGATGGAAATGAGAAACGTTAACATTGCACATCATAACAAAAGCAAATGTAATTTGCAAAAGGTCAGACACATTCTTAAGTTGAAGAAAACTTCATTTCTGTTGGGCAGTTCAATGAGTGTGTCCATTCAGTAATATTCTTATACAACATCTAAAATGTCATAAAAGGGGCATTTGTACTGGCTCGGGTAGAAAACTAGCACACTATATATGACTACTAGTTTAATTAACACTATTGCTACTATAGTTGCAGAGAGCACAAAAGATTTGTGGTATTGCAGGCTTGGCCATATGAGTCAGAAGGGCATAAAAGAACTTTTATCCAGAGGCAAGCTACTAGAGCTGAAGTCAATTGATCTCAGTATGTGTGAGAGTTGCGTCATGAGAAAATAGAAGAAAATCAGTTTCTTGAAAAATGACAGAACACCAAAGACAGAAAAACTAGATCTTGTACACACAGATTTGGGGACCTTCTCCAGTGACATCTCTTGGAGGCTCTCGTTACTATGTCACGTTCATTGATGATCATAGCAAAAAGGTATGTGTTTATTTCTTGAATCATAAATCTGATGTATGTAATGTGTTCAAAACTTGGAAGACCATGGTTGAGACAGAGACAAACTTGAAACTGAATTGTTTGAGATCTAATAATGGTGATGAATACATTGATGATGAGTTTAATGAGTACTGTACAACTCAGGGCATCAGAATGAAAAAAAATATTCCTGGCACACCACAACAAAATAGAGTTGCAGAGCGTATGAACAAGACCAATAATGAGCGTGCTAGAAACATGAGATTTCATGTCAGACTATCACCAACTTTCTGAGTAGATTTATTTAATCAACAAGGGGTCATTCATCCCATTAAATTGTGAATTGTCTGATGAGGTATGTAGCGAGAAAGATGTCAAATTTTCTCACCTTAAAACTTTTGGCTATCTTTCTTATATTCTTATTAATCCTGATGCTCGTAGCAAACTTAAGGCTAAGTTAAAGAAATGTTATTTCATTGGCTATGAAGACAAGACATTTGATTATCGTTTCTGGGATTATCAGGATCAGAAGATTATAAGAAGCAAGAATGTGATTTTTAATGAGAAGATTGTCTACAAGGAAAGTCTAGTACAACTTCTGAAGTAGTTCCTCAAGAATCCAAATTGTTAAGCTTTGATGACCTACCGGAGGTTACAGTGCAGGGCAAAGATGTAAGTGATGAGGAGAGTGTGTCCACTGCACCCATTCTTATTATACCACAGTCAGTTTTAGAGTAGTACATCCTTACAGTTATAATTGACAGGTCAGTCAGAACTAGACGTTCTCCTCAGCATTTCTCACTATCCTTGAACTAAATTCTGTTAACAGATGGTGGAGAACCACAATTATGAAGAAACTCTTCAAGATGAAAATTCTAGTAAGTGGGAGCTGACCATGAAAGATGAGATGGATTTTCTTCTAGGAAATGAGACTTGAGAGTTGACAGAACTTCCAACAGGGAAGAAGATATTACACAACAATTGAGTATACCAAATGAAAATTGAGCATGATGATAGTAAAAGATACTAGGCTAGACTTATTGTAAAAAAACTTTCAGCAGAAGCATGATATTGATTATTATGAGACATTTTCTCCTGTGGTGAAGCTCATAACCATCAGGATTATACTGTCTATGGTTGCTACCGAAGTTCTATTTTTTGAGCAGTTAGACATGAAGACATCCTTTCTTTATGGAGACATTGCAGTAGACATCAACATGCACCAGCTTGAGGGGTTTGTAGTACAGGGAATGAAATTTTGAGTTTGCAGATTGAAGAAGAGCTTGTATGGTCTGAAGCAAGCTCCAGGGCAGTGGTACAAGAAATTTGATAATTTCATGCAAAATGTAGGGTACACAAGATGTCAGACAGATCATTGTTGCTATGTTAGGTATTTTGACAATTCTTATATTATTCTATTGTTGTATGCTTATTGGAGGAGTCAGTATTGATAAAATCAATAATCTGAAGAAGCAGATATCAGAGCATTTTGCAATAAAAGATTTGAGAGCTGCAAAACAAATCCTTGGTATGAGGATTGTAAAAGGTAGATCCAGAGGCATGTTGAGACTCTCACAGGCAGAGCATGTGAAAAAGGTACTCAACAGATTCAATATAAACAACACAAAGCCTATTGACACACCTTTAGGCGGTCACTTCAGACTCGACAATAATCAGTCACCCAAGTCAGAGGAGGAACGAGACCACATAAGTAAAATTTCTTACACCTCACCTATTGGTTCACTTATGTATGCTATGGTTTACACAAGACCAGATATTGCTCATGCAGTGGGAGTTGTGAGTAGATACATGAGTAACCCAGGAAAGGAGCATTGGGAAGCAGTGAAGTAGATTTTGAGGTATTAAAAAGCTCCTCAGAAATCTGCTTTGTGTTTCTCAGGAAAGAGTTTAGAGGTACGAGGCTACGTTGATGCTGATTTAGCTGGAGACATTGATAGCAGGAGTACTACATGTTATGTTTATACTTTTGGTGGCACTGCAGTATCATGGGGTTCTAACATACAGAAAACAATTTTTTTTGTCTACTATAAAAGCTAAATATATAACACTGTCAGAGGCTGCAAAGGAGATGATATGGTTACAAGGCTTCTTGGAGGAATATGTAAGAAGAATTAAAAGGGCACTCTATACAGTGACAATTAGAGCGTCATATTCCTAACCAAGAATTCAGCATTTCAATCCATGACCAAGGTATCACTTCATACGATCATTGTTAGATGACATACAATTTACCAAATCACGTGAATTTGTGTCGTGTGTGATTCTCTCGTTTATATTTTTCCGCTTTATAGTTAATTATTTTCACAACAATTAGAAGGTCTTTCTGTGATGCCAAGCAAGTTAAGCGAGAGAACCAAGATGCTGCCTTGCTGCTGAGAAGACCAAAGCTAAGCCCACCGACAACCACCCGGGTAATTGTCTTACCCATTCAATTTTGTATTCGACCATCGTCATGCAAAAGTTAGAGATGGACGAGCTGATCCTTGTTGAGAGGCCATCTTATGGGTGAAGAATGATGTATGAAGCTGTTGTAGATATCCGTGAATGTTGGACTAGAAGGAGGCCAATCGGGGCAAGTTAAGTCGCCGCAGGGAAGAAATGTCATGTGATTTACTGATGATGACAATATGTCTATCTTCTTGGAAAAGTAGGTGCACGGTTTTCCTTTAGGTTCCAGAAGTAGAATGTGAAGGTGAATATGAGTTGGGACAACGAGTATTGCCCTCTTAGATCTGCAAAAAAACAACTATAATTTTCCTTTTGATTAGAGTAATCAGAGCTTTACGGGGAGTTGGAGAGACAAAACAAGGTATTTCTTGAGCGGATGTGTACGATGAAGACGACCGAGGAGTTTATGGTTGATCTTTCATCCAGTGCCATACAGAAGGTGACACTTATGAAAGTTTCATGGTGGGATGTTGTACAGTCTCGAACGCATTTTGAAGCATAATATGATCTCACCCAAGTGCGTAAATATGGAGAACTTTGTCCGGTTGATCATGGTTCCCGAGTCGGAAGAAGATAGAGAAGACTAAGATCGAAGAAAATTTTGGGTATACTTACGTACGGGCAATATGTTTTTTCTTTTTTCTTTTTTTTTTTTTACCGGTGCATCGCGTTCGCCACTCATACGTAGATCTCGTACAAAGTACATATGTAAAATTTTTTCTTTTGATGGTGGCAAGGCGATGGAAAATCTTTGAACGTGTGGTTTATTTTTTTTCACTCTCTTGAAAGAAAATTTCTACCAATAAAATGGATTGTTGATTGCATCTTTTTTGTTACTTCAAACGTTTTCTTTCTGAGGTTGAGTTAGGTTGTCTTGATTCCGGATGAATGAATAAGTTAAGAGGTCGTCTGGTAGATTGACGATAATCTAATGAAGCCCAATAATTCTTACATGGTTAAAAAGAATGCACATATATTTTAATTGTTCATGTAAAGTAACGCTTGACTCAAGTTTTACTTGCCCATGCCTTTAAATTGCCTTTTTCGGCTAAGTCGTTGTCTCAGACGGGTTGTGCCTTAAACTAGATATATTAAAAGGATCTTGTCGCTATGTTCGTGGAGGAAACCATCTAGACGTGCCTATAAGGTGATTAACACGCTACTCAATGCTGGATTTTCCATCGCAGTCGGGGGAATCTAGCCACGAGGGCTTGACCTATGTTTTGAAGGTGAGAGGTAGAGGGGCTTTATGATTCGTAAGCTGAACAATTCGAGTAGGCAATCTGTTATATGTGAGAAAGAGAGAGAGAGAGAGAGAGAGAGAGAGAGAGAGAGAGAGAGAGAGAGAGAGAGA